>BGPR01009477.1:39257-57304 GCA_013235015.1 Araneus ventricosus
TCAACTTCGTTCAGTTACGTATTGCTCTTAGATTTCCAAATTCTTTCATTCAAATAGCTTGTACATGTTCCAAATTCATCTTTTGAAATTTGAGTTATTCTTTAATTTTTTCTTCTTCTAGAACGGCCAAATGGCAATGCTTACCCATCAATGTAAGTTTAGGGTAATAAAAAAAAAAATCGACGGGCAGCTGTCTCTGCAAAATGGCTGCTGGATTGAGGTAAAGCTTGCTACGTTACTCAACTGTGACTAAGTAGACTCTATGCGACCTAAAGTAGTCTCTATGTGAGTAAAGTAATTCATACATCAGTCATTCCAATTTGGAAAAATTCTTCTTTCCTTCATATGGTTTTTTTCTCCTGATCTAGAAGTCCTTCGTTTATTTGAAACAATTCGATGAGAATCTTCTTTCTTTTATTCTTCTCATAATATCGTTCTTCTCGTTCCTTTACGCAATCTGTTTGCTCGTTCTTTCTTTATCTTCTCACTGATTTGACGCTAGAAAAGCAGATAGATTTGCGCCCGGGCTTCCAAATCATTATCTGACTACTGGCAGTGTCTAGACATTTCTACGAAAAAAAAATTGGAAAATCCCTGTTAATGACGGCTCAACAGCCGACTGCAGGAAGCGACTGTGGTTCTGCAGACAGATTAGGGTATGCAGCGAGAAGCCAGGTTGACTCACTACGCGCCACAACGCATCACTGTGGCCTTCATCAAAATTCTTCAAGATTTTTCATCCATTTGTAACTCGAGCTGTGAACTAAACCGATAATTCCAAATTCTAAAATTCTTAAATTTAATATCTACCTTTTCTGCATTAAGGTATCCGACTAGTTTAAAATCGTCGTTTTGATGAAATTATCAAAAAAACCTTTATGACTTCAATTTTACCAAGCCTGTTTATAGCTTTTCTAAAACTTCTCACTTTTTACTTTACGTATTAGTTAAAATGCATCGTTACAGCATGTTTTATTATCAGATATAGCGTATTATTTTATGCTGGAATGAAAACTTAAAATGTATTTTCTGAAAGGAAATGAGTATTTTTAGGGAAAACTATCGACCAGTAAATAATGGGATTTTCAAAAAAGTTATTCGACTATTGATAGAAATTTTCTGAGATTGTTTTCTATAATATACTGGATGTATTCCTCCTAAAACTATCAATTTAAAATCAAGTATTATTTTAAGTGCTTAAATATAAACGAAAAGCATTTTTATGAAAATTTCCAGTTTAGTAACTATGTTCAGCTATATCTCGAAACTATTTTAAGTACAAGAAATATCTTAGAGCATAACACAGATAACTGTCAAAAATGAACTCCTGTAAGGATTTATGTATATATTTAGAATATGATTTTGTTTATGGCTGTTAGCGTAAGGACAAATATTTTAGCATTTTCTTCAAATTTCTAGTTTTTTAAAAAAAATATTATTTTGAAAGCCTAATTTTACAATATTTTCATAGTTTTAAAACATATGCAGTTGAAAAATAACGTTAAAAATATATATATCCGTTATTTTTCAGAAAATGTCTCCGAACACAGTCGAATACCTTAAATGAAACTAAAACCAACTCTCTATGTTATTTGGTTGCGGAGCTACAGCGTTTAACTTTACCACTAAAAGCGTCATAATTTTTTCCTTTCCCGTCATCCCATTAGACCACTACGTAGGGACGTAAATCGACGTAAAAACGCAGACACATTTCTTTCTGAGCAGGGCAAGTAAATTATAAATGGTTTAGTGGTTCATTATCTGTACCAGCCCACATGCACTAAGCAAATTCCTCTGGTACAGCATCTGTACATTAATAAAAGAAATGATTAGCTATCAGTATGTTATAGAAGTAAAATAAGTATATATTAAAATCTATTTTGAAAATTTTCTGAAAATTTTCAGGATTTGTCGAAGGTTCTTATTTACTTCTTCTGTTTTTCACATCTTCAGAAGAAAAAGTCAAAAATATCTCCAGCTAATGCAAGATTTTTTGAAATTTCCTTTCAAAGTGAAATACTTTTAGAAAGACTTTTAGATCGAAAAAGCGAGAAGATCTCCTTGAAGACTTGCCATAAAACGCCATTCCATCCGACGGTGAAAATGACATCTAAATAATCTCAGCTTTTAAAACCTTTCTTCTTCCCTCTGATGTTTTAAATCCCCGCGGTTGCGTTAAAACTAAGTGAAATATCTCGGCTATCGATTATACTTTGGCGCCAGTCACAAAATAATCAAAACAAAATGGAAAAGGAAACAAAGAGGGGTGAAAAAAAGTGATTTAAAGCGATAGATTTTGGGACGAAATAGAAAGCCGTTTTATTGGAAACCTCCCTTTAAAAAAAAGAATATATATATATTGAAAGGATTTTTACCTTTTAGAGCCAGTGGCCATAACTTTTTGCCCTACTCTCTTTCGGGGCTGTAAAGATCGATAATAAAACTGTGACTTGCTATTGGTCGCGACGAAAGGAAACAAAAGAAGGTGATTGGAGGATGTTTAAAGTGTCGTAAATCATGTAGGCTCTGCACCTATAAATGCAGCCTGCCATTTCCGGTTTGAACCGAAAGCAAGGTTATAGCCAAATTTTAGGTGCAGGTAGAATGGGAATATATCGATGCGTCCCGATTTTATCTTCCAATGAGGAATTTCAAAAATATCATAACTCGAGGGAGGATTTTCATTTTGTACTTATGCAGGTATACCTGCTATATGAAAACGGATGCTAATAAATTTGCTGCAATTTAATCGGTCCAGTTCCCAGGTAGCACGACATATTCCACGATATTGTAGAATATTGTTCAATATTGTATAATATTATAAAATATTGTACAATATTATACAATATTGCGAATATTGTTCCATATCGCACAATATTGTACAGTATCTTTGTGGTACTGGGGTTAAGCAATGGCAAATCCAGGGGCGGACTATGGGGCTGTAGCCCCCCAGAGCTAAGCCAGAACTCATGATTTTGCTTAAAATCACTGCAACTGTTTGTTCTTAATTTTCCTTTTTATGAAAAATAATAAAAACGTGACAATATTGCTTTCTGGCTTCGCAGGCTCGAAAATGCTCCTACTTTTCTAGTCATTCCACTTGTAGCGTTGACGCAATCAAGACATTTTTTCCCTAGTTATTTTACTGTATTTTTTATTAAATTATCGAAAGTATTGTATTGTTCTTTAGACAGATATTACAGATATAGTCAAAATTAAAAGAGGAAGGAAATAAAAGCAATCTTGGAGTAATTCGAAGATAACGGAAAACAAAAAACAAAACAAGGAATCCATCTAGTTCAATTTTTCAAGGGCTAAGAACTAGTCGAAATGGATTCAAAAGAATATTTGGGAAATTTTCTGTAAGAAACAAGCCTTAAGCTAAACAGAGCTTCATCAGAGCTTTGTTCTTTATGGTTCTTATTGACTGGTGAGTAAAGTCTATAAAATTAGCGTTTTAGTTTACATAAGCCATGACACTTGACATTCGTCACGACGATACAAAATTTTTATGACCTCCGCCTCCCCACCCACCCAGAACCAAATCCTGGATTCATCACTGCAGTTAAGTCAAGTTACTGCTGAATCTTGAACACATGAGAATGAAATGTAACAGTATCGATTGAAAAAGGAATGCAATCAATTTATACGCATCAAGTGATCCGCGCCAATTTAGTTTTTGAATTCTTTGCACATCTTGCAGGAGAAATAGAGCCGGAATTAATATCACATGGACAGAGTGTAGCCAGATGATATATGACATGCACAGTTATGTTTTGCATGTGACTGTGAACGATAAACGTTCCCTTAAAACGAAATGTGGCAATTTTATTTTTATAAGGCAACAGCGAAAAATCCATATCAATAAGAAGATGGAAAGATTCGTATTTATTCGCATCATGTATATGTTTAAGAGATAGAGTATTTATTAAATTTTATGTATAATGATGAATTTAGTGACAATTGAATTCATTTTTCATTTTTTAATGAATTTGTCAGGATCTTAATAAATTAATATTAGCAGAATTTGAAATAATTTTTTCCGGGGTTAATTTGAAATCCAGCTTTTTCGAAAGATTTTTTAATTTCTTGGCTGTAAAAAATCGTAAAAATAAGATTTTTATAAACTGTCTTATCTCATAAGTATCTTTTATTATTACAAAAATATTTTTTTTAAATTATTTTTATTTTCATTTATCTTTTCAAGTCTTTATTTTTGCAGAAAAATGACTTAACGGATAACAAATATTAATGCAGTAGTTGATTTTAAATGTTACATCTTTTAATCGAATTTCAGAAATCAGCATGGAAAACACATCTAAATATTTTTAATCGGATAAAAATATGAATTAATGCGCCGAGAAGTTACCGTTTATTTAAA
The DNA here is from genome assembly GCA_013235015.1 of Araneus ventricosus. Lineage (NCBI taxonomy): Eukaryota > Metazoa > Arthropoda > Arachnida > Araneae > Araneidae > Araneus > Araneus ventricosus. The sequence goes on from BGPR01009477.1 coordinate 43,639, forward strand.
AGGTGTACCTGCGTAGAACTAATGACTAAATAAGGCATATTAAAGATAATATAAATGAAAAATTATGATACATTTTTTCTTTGATAAGAAATAGATTTAGAAAGCAAACCTATTTTCAGAAACGGCTACATTACATTCAAAACTCAAATACAGTACTAAATACAAGATTATTAACTACATTGCCTTAAATTTACCGATGAGGAAAAGCTTTGAAATATTTCAGACTTCAGAAACTAATCCACTTCTCCTTCATCCATTTTTTGTCATTGAACTAGTTATCAATTTCATTGTATATTGAAAGTATATGCAACTTCCAGTAGTATATGCTATTTGCAAATGTTACTGGTTCAGAGAGTAAATGCAAGTTTATTAGTAACTGTAGTTGCAACGCACTTTCTCCTAGCAATGCCAGTGGTTTGAGGTTAACGACTTCAAGAACTCGTTTTACCTGTCACAAATCTGTTTCTTTGTTTCCACATTCAATAATCAATTTCTTCAGGCGTTCAATTGTGAATCTTATTACCAACAAATAATCCTATTCTTCCAAACAATAATTTCTATTTAATTTTGGCTTTTCAGTTATGCTTTAGTCAAAGAATATCAACAATCAAAATATTGACAAAATACATATTTAAAAAAACAGGTATATCAAAATGGAAACGTTTATGTAGCAGCAATCAAGATCTTTCTAACTATTCTAAAGTGAAAAATACTTTGAAAACATAGATTTCTGCTATGAATTTGTTCATATTGTAAGCAGAATATGCTTTAACAAAAATTATAAAAATATAAGACCAACGTTTTTATTTTCAAAGCAGTGAAAAAATGATACGTCGACTTCAAAAATATTTTATAATACGCATAGACTAACTTAAAAGTAATTTACTTTTTATTAAACATTTTTATGTTGAATGTATTCACAAGGTAAACATTAAAATGAAGACATTCTAGTCGCAGCCACATGTCACGTTCATTAAAAATTTACAAAGATTTATAAAGAAACACAATTTTGGATAAAACTTGCTTACCAATTTCAGTTCATTTTGTATCTTGAAGATAATACATGTCTCCACAAAACGTACAAAGCAGGCATTAAATTGAATGTCTAGACGAGTTCAAAAGTGCTTAGTGCTTTTCCTGCGAAGAATGATTTTGTTGTACTCGTATGTTGTGTCGTATATGTCTAAATCTAATTTGCATGTAATTTAATTCTCTCAAGCTCTTCGAATCTGTACTGGGTCATTCACGATGTATGAGGTATAACGGTGTCGTATTTGAAGAGAGGTTCCCCTAGATTGAACAAATGTACTTCCTTCTATAAGCTGCTTGCATCATTGTTCAAAGCAGACAGCACAGGAGACAGATTGACTGTCTGGTAGGATCTCAAAGCGAATGCTCTACTCAAAATTCCACCAATCACTGATCATATTTTTCTCTCGTATCGTCCTGGTTTGCCCCTGTTTCGGCCGTTTGACCAATGTCCAACCACTGTCCCCGGTTATCAGAGTTTCGTAGACAAACCCGTTTTTCATCACGTATCATTTTTCGTTGGAAAAATGAAAATTATATAATCTTTCTAGAAATGTTTTGAAGATTTCCACTCCTTGATTTGCTTGTGGGAAAGAAGATATCAGCTCAGAAGAAATCTCTCTCGATTATCTGTAAATTTTACAGCTAATGTAATCCTCTATATATAATACACAGCAAGTGTTCGTGCGCTTGTAATTGGGTTCACCTCTACGTTGCAAGTTTTCTTGCGCTAGTAGTTGGATTCGCCTCTATGTTCTATTTTATACACATCAAGGCTCACAGTTGTTGGCTTACAAATTTCAGGTTTGATTTGAAATGTTAAGTCTCTTTCCTTGAAGTTTGTGAACCAGTTTTCAGCTGTACGGAGTCTAATAAGTATAGCTAACATTTCTATCAACGACAAAGATTCGTTATATTTTGGAATATATTGAAAAAATGGAAATGGACATTTAACATTAGGAATTCCAAATTTCAATTATTCAAAACTCAACAACCGTTTACACAAAATTACAAAGTGTTATATGTATTTGAGCTAATTTAACCTAAAGAATCAGGATATTTATTCAAAATTAGGGTTTGTCATTTGAAAAATTGGAGTTGGTGTAAATCTAAATATGACGACGACCCCTTGCATTAAAAATATATATTTATAGAGGACACATTTCTGTGGCGAAATAAAGAGCAGCTTTCGGATACTTTCTTGACGGACTGTACAAAATGCATGAAATGTGAAAAATGGATATTCCATGTTTAGTATTTCAATTTGTGGTTTTCTGAATATGCATATTCATTCCATAGGTTATCTGATTTATACAGATTTACATAATATATCCTCAACCTTGTATCTTTATGTACAACATGTATATTATTTGCGCCGTAATAAAATTTTTAAATGCTGCAAGCTAAAGCAAACGCGTCATTATATGCAGGGTTTCCACTTATATCCGTCATACCCCCTTAACTTCTAAACGGTGACAGATTAGGCCATAAAGTTGGTGTCTTCGTATAGTAAAAAGCTATGCGCTACTCTATGAGACAACTTATACCGCCATCTATCGGCAAATTTTGGAATCAGCGGTCCTTTCTCGTAAACGGTGAAATATACGAGAAAAAGTCAATTAAAAAGTTATAGAACACTCTCGATTTAGTACGAAAAGATACCTTGTACACATTAATACTCAAAACAGAATGTAAAAAATGAACATTTGTTTGAGTGTAATTTTCAATACTATGGCGTCGTGAAACGCGAGCGAAGCGGGAAAATACCTTCTTATGGGGACACATAAAAAGGCAGGTATATGCAACCCCTCCGCCAACATTACAGGATCTTCAACCACGCATTACTGATGCTTGCGCCTCCGTAACACCTGCCATGTTGCACAATGTGCAGCGAGAAATCCAGTCCAGTCCCGAGTGCAAATGTGTATAGTGGCTAACGGATAGCATTTTGAGCAATATAAATAAATTATCTAGAAGACGGGGACGTGTCTCAGTTTCTTTCTTCAACTCTTTATGACATGAGTTTTCGAAATCGCCGACCAAACAAATGTTCATTTTTTGCATTCTGTTTTGAGTATTAACGTTCGCAAGGTATCTTTTCGTACAAAATCGAGAGTTCTCTACAACTTTCCAATTGACTTTTTTTCTCGTATCTTTCACCGTTTACGATATAGGACCACTAATTCCAAGATTTGCCGATAGATGGCTTTGTAACTCATCGAGTAGCGCATAGCCTTTTTACTATACCTAGACTCAAACTTTATGGCCTAAGCAAAGATCAGATGCTTATCGCTTAACGGCGAGGAGGGCCATTTCGTTGATAAAGGGTAAATCTATAAAAAATTAATGGATATGAAGATCATTCCATGATGATTTTTTACGCAAATGTCATTTATATCATATTAGGTATGGAAATAAGTTTAGTTTAATTGCATTAATGTCCCTTTTTGAAGCAATGGGAGGGCTATTTAAGGACGAACTTCTTAATTTTGAACCTTGGTCAGAGGATTAAGAAACCTGGGCCGACACCTGCTCTTGAAATTTCCACGGTAGCATGTTCCTCCATCGACTGTGTATTTTACGTACACCTCACCAACAAACACGATGGCTCTTCAGTGGAATCGGTTTTCGATCCCGGAACCCTTCGGCCCGAAGCTGAGACATTACTACTAGGTTACAGCTTCCCCCATCAGGTACAGAGTACAGAAATGTAGAAATAAAATGGCATTTATTTAATATCTTTCTCTTTCAATTACTGAAGCTATTTTTGAGAAGAATAACTTCGGCCTAACAGTAGTCTTCATCTTAAAGCTAGCCTTGTATGCGAGTCTGATTGAAACAAGATTTTATAACGTGGGTCAATCGTCCTCACGTTGGTGTGGCGTTGAAGACTGGATGCTAGGCTGCCAGCTTGGGAATCGTCTCGTCATCTTAATATGGTTAAAATTTATCAGGTCTGTCCGAAATAGCTCACATGTTGTTTCAAAATGCAGTGTTAGTCTGGCCAAGAGACTTAAACCAATTTATTTATTAGCTATATGAGAGGGAAACAAATATATATATGAATATATATAGGGAAATAAATATATGAAAAACAAATATATATGAAAAAAGATGTTATAGAAATATGGAATTTTAACTCAGATATTTTTGCCTTCCAAAAACTGGGGTTTTTTTTGCACATCTGTCAGACACAAAGATGAAATCTTTGGCAAATTTTATACTGAGAAATAATGAAAATAAGCAATAAAAGGTAAGAACGAAGCATAGAAACGGAGAAGAAATGCAGCAAATTTATTTACAAAATCAATTTATAAATAACTAATTTATAAAGCTGACAGAAGAAAATAAAATTCCTTTTAACAGTTTTTCTCTCTACTGTCGGTAATTTGACAAATGAAAAACAAGATTAGAATTTCATAATAGACTTAATATTCAAAAGCAAATAGAATATCTTATTCAAAATATAATGTAAAACAGAAATCTAAATCTTAACTTTTAGTTTACTTTGTTCTCTTAAAGGAAATTGCTTTACAAGCTTCTGTCTTAAGTTTTCCTACTTTTTAATTATTTATGAATAAATTTTTATTTACCAAAAAATATATTTTTAATTGAGTATTCTGATGGTACGTTGAGGTAGCAAGCGAGTTCTTTGAGTGAATTGCATAATAATGATACCACTTTGAAAAAGATACTTTTTTTCTCCTTTGGTCTTTTACTAAAATCTAATATACTTAGATGTATAATTATGCTTTTATTCTAATGAGGTATGCTTAAAAACTGTTAATTTACACCTCAAAGTAATGTTAATTTTGCCCTCATTTGGTCATTTTATGATCATGAAAACGAATATAAATATATTAACTTTGGTTTTATTATTTTTAATTTATTGAAATATGATGCAATCGTTACTGAAAATTCGAAAAATGATGTTAATTTCAATCCTATCTGCATAGCTTTCAAATCTATAGAGTTACGAAAGCGGAGGGGGAAATAATAAAAGAAGAAATAATAAATCATCAATATTTATAAAAATATTAAAATTTAACTATTTTCTTCTTTACGGATATTGTTATAAAGAAAGAAAGGGGAAAACTTAATTTCTGTTGTAGTTACTTACAAGTTTTTTTCAAACTATTCTTTACTTATTTACATCTAGTTATCTAAACTTGATATTTACAGAAACATTTCGGTTAATGGACAGTCCACAGAAGGCAAACTACCAAAGCAGTGATATGAAAAATTCAAATTTAAAATCGGGAAGAAAGGTTCGCATTACTTTGAAAGGGTTAATTGATGCTAACGTGATACTAGCTGAGTATGGAATTTAATTTAACGACACATGCATCAACTTACCGGAGTGAAAAGGAACTAATGACACAGTACAGCTTATAATAACGCGAATTCACAGAACGTGGCTCCGTTCTTTGATTTAGAAACATCAAATTGTTTCTTAAAGTTTAGTTCATGGGATATTCATGGAGGACATGAGGAAGTTAATACGGCCTTGATTTGTTTGCCATCATATGTCTATTCAAACGGCACTTTTATGCTTATCTTATTACCTTATCTCATTGAGAAGTATTAAATATATCAAAAGATACACAGCTTATTGATACTTCATATTACAGCTTGTCACTACTTTTACAAACATGTCAATTATATTTCCGAATAGATAAATTGCAATGATAATACAGGGTGTATACAAATGAAGCGAATCATTTCAAAAATTAATAGAAAAAATTAAAAATGTTGGAACTACGGTTTTTTTTTAATAAGAGCGAATCTGAAAACTGTTTTTTCAGATGGGTAACGCGGCGTTACTCCGTTCTAAATTTGTTACAGCGAGAAAATTCCGTACGCAATGGCTACCGATCAGCAGAAGCCGATGCGTGTTTTCTGGTTTCTTTTTTCAGTTTTTCTTCAATATTACGAAAACTCTTCAGTTTTCACACTACATGTGAATTAACAAATTAAAGAGCGTGAAATTCCCTACAAATACATGTGTTTTTCTTCCAGTTTTAATATTTTCTTAAATAATGGCTCTAAACAAATGTTTGATTTCCAGTAATTTACGATCCCCTTGACCACCGAAATGGCATGTTACCTATCTGACAAAAACACTTTTTGAGATGCGCTCTTATTTTTAAAAAAAACCGTACTTCCAAAATTTTTAGTATTTTTTTTATTAATTTCTTAAATGTGTCACTTCATTTGTGTACACCCTGTATAACGTGCATGTTCAATTCCAATTTTCCACAATTTTTTCTGCTAATAATTATATCGCAATACTTTGTAATGGCTTCTTGGTCCTCATTGAATTTCACCTCAACTCGCTGAAAACAGGCTTAATAGAATATTCATATATAATTATGTTGTCTATTGAAATTTTACTTTTCAATATAATTTTTACTCTAACCCGTGACAACTGTCCGTGAGGAGAAAAAAGTGATCCAATGCACTATGCCACAAAATGTCGATTTACTCTTTCCTGGCATTTCCAAACTCCTTCAGTTGAAAAACATTCTCACGAATAACTTGTCAAGAACCCGACAATGAGAACAATCTCATTGTAAAGGATAAACAGTAGGCACGTATCCACCCAGACGACACACACTTCCGGCAACTTATGACTCCTCTTTTTTTTTCCGCTACGTATTTTTCCCCGTATTGTTTTGTTTCCCATGTTGTTCTTATGTTTGTTTTCATCCAGTGTGTGTTTTTTTCATTATAATATGTTTTTGGCCCTGTTGTATGTCCTCTCTAAAAAAAATAAAATTCATCTGCATCCATCCAAACCGGAAAGAAGGCAAATGGCTCTAAACACGGAGATGCAGGTGGTTTTAATCCAATATATATCCCTGGAGAGCTCAAAAATATTCTTTCTCTCAATCCTCATAAAGAAATATTTAAGCTACATCAGCTTGAACAATCCTCTCATCAATTTAACATTCCAACGGGCACGCCTGCGCAAATTTTACGACAAGCGGAATTTTTCATGCTCTGTTCTCACATTCGGAGTCGAAACTGTCTGAAGGTCATTGCTATTCCTTCATGCGACCCTACTCTTCAGGAGTAAATGAGTTTTTCCGAGTTTCCAGGTGATTTTACACTGTTTTATGCTTCTGTTGTAAAAATTACGACGCGCGCCCGCTCGTGTAATTTAAAAAAATTTTCACGTCTTAACGTTTCAGTTTGATAATTATGTATCCAGTGCGCATTACAGCGATTTAATATTTCACTATACATTGTCAAAAATTGTAATAAGCCTGCCATTAATCCACAGAGCCGAAGAAATTTCTTGAAAAACCTCAGTCTTATGAAAACACCTCACTACTCGAACCCCAAAAATGTGATCATCGCCATATGACATTACCGTGTCTTTAAATCTAAATTATGCATCACAACCTGAAAAAGCAAGTGAACTGCAACTAACATTGAGAAAAAGAGCTTGTGATTTGTGTTTGAAAGAAAAAGAACTGATGATCAAATTCCATAAAATACAGTAGATACAATATATATTATACTTGTAAGCATCATTCTTTGGCGAAAGTTCAATGTTTCGAATGCAAGGATAATAATAAGAAACTAAGAAGAAAGTCTTTCTAGTACAATCTTTGTTGGTCTTATATTATTTATTATTGTATATAGCTTAATATCTTTTTTAGAAAATAATATTAAAAATCATTGTTTTCTGATTTCAGAATAATTTTAGATTTTGGAAATAATAAAAGTTAATTTTCACTCTTGATGAAAGGATTTGCTTTTTTGATGCGTCTCTTATTACTATATTGAAGTAACTTGCAACTGCAAGGGTAAAAATTAAGAACTTATTGTGTCGTAAAAAGTACGACACGCTCGTGAAAAAACATTTTAGCGCGCCCGCTGGAAGGTTAATATTTCAAAATATCTACTTTTCAAACCTTCATGTGCATTCGTGGTATTCAAAAAAATTCCTTACACAGAATGATTGCGAAAGACTTTTTTCAAAAACTGGTCATATTTAGTTGATTTTATGCGGAATACCAACTTCAGAATAATGAAACTGCAACATTTGTTTGGTATGCCATAAAGTAATGATTTGGATTCGGCAACCTCAAAGCATATGCGGCCTGCTTTGATGAATGTTCGCCGTTTTTCATTCGCTGATAGCTTCGCCTTCCTATCCAAACCACGGTAATAGGAATTTTTTCATCCACCGCATGGAATGATTGGGGAAATTTAAATATGATTTGGAGCTTGGGGAATTTGTATAAGAAGCTATCCATCTGGCCTTACTACAATCTTATACGAAATTCCCGAAAAGGATTGAGAAATTTCTTGTTGGTGGAGTTATTCAATTTCATTCTATTCATATTCTGCTATCTTAAGCTATTCAAAATATACCATAACTTATTTTCTTATTCCTAAAGTAATGCAGATGATATCGTAGTCGGATATAAACTGATAGAATATGTTATAAAATGCAACTATATTGAAATATGTTTTTGTATGCATTACTGAATACTTATTTAACCTTCTTGATATAGGGTAATAGATGAAATAATTTGATATTTTATATTTATTTTCCATGTTCAGAATATGACTTTCTGATAACTTCCCGACATTATCTGAATTTTGTATTAAAATCAATATCGTATAACTAGAAAAATCACCCGTCATGGTATGACGAGAGCAAATTGACTCATCATTCGAGAGATTTACCGTCAAATTTGACTTTTTTAAATAGATATATATGCGAGAGAAATGTTTTACAATGATTGAAAACACATAAAATAAACATGTGTTTTTATGACAGGAAATATATTTTTATTTACATATTATTTACATATTTCTTTATTCAAAAATACTCTTGGTCTAATAAAACTTAGTAGATATAAACTAGATAGAAAATCTAGTTTCAAAACAAAGCACTTCTCTGCTTGTCAAACGTTGCCAAAAATATTATCAAATTATATCATCACGATTGCAGTAAATAATGAGAAGCATCGTGGCGTCCAAACTCTATCACGCGCAGGATATACCACTGACTTAATTTACTTTCTATTGAAAAACGGAAATTTATTTGAAATATATGATTAATATAATTTAAAATTTCTCGGGAACTATTGCTCATAGCGAGATAAATTTTATATTAATCGATTGAAAATTTTATTTCACTATTTTAGAGCTATTAAATTTGAAATTAGAACGACAATTATTCTTTAAATTTAAAATTACTGAAATTTAGGTTCTCTAACAATGAAATAATGCTGTTTAACGTTTCGCATTGCCATGGCTCGAGTTTTATTGTTGGTGACGCCAGAGAGTTACCGAGAGATAAGGTCTATTATATTAGTAATATTAGGAACATTGTAGTTAGAGTATCTTTATTACTATTTAGAACAATATAGAGAAAACTCTATATTGTTGAAAACTCTTTAAAAAAGCCAAATTTTACCGATATGCAATTTAGTACCTGAGTAATAATCCCATCGAAGGAGCTGGGTACACTAAATGGCCTGTAGTCGCAGATAATACGGATATTTTGATTTGGGCAAAAAACTCCATTATGGCACGGTCCATGTACAGAGCCCTTCCAAAGGAGGTATGTCCCACCATCAGCGATGCGCCTGTGAATCAGGCGACATAACCATATTTGTACCCTCCTGGGAATTACGATTCTGCTTACTTCTCCCTCAACTTTTCATCTCAATTTCGGAGGGAAATACAAGATGGGTGAATGCAAGCGAATAGGCCCACGTATACACATTGTTCGATCAAAATCGTGATACATATTAGTCACTAATTGCAAGCGGTACAGAAGTGGAATAGATACAAAAACTTGCTATAAACATTTAAATGAAAGTTTAAACCCTCGTTAGGCGAGTGAAATTTTGTTACTTGATTTGGCATGTGGGCCACAAATGTTCCCCATTTTCCATTATTTTCTTTCCTACAAATATTTTTTCTAAGAAATATATCAGTTTCAAATCATAAAAAAATAAATACGTAAGAAATTCCAAAAAGAGCAAAACTAATTTTAGAATATTTTTAATCTACATATTTAAAATAATATGGTAAAACCTTACTGCCTTGTCCATAAAATTCACAAATAAGCAGCAACATTTAAAAGCTGGAAATCAAAATAATAATTTGCAAATCATGACCTTATGGTAAGCAAACAATAACCTTAAGACATATTAACAAGGAATGGCAATGCCATTGAGGAACTTATGAAACCCATTTTTCCGAATAGCATGTGCTTAAACATTAAATTGGAAAATCCATCATCATCAGCAACCAAGCGAATTACAGATATGAGCATCTGGAATCGGGCTTTTATTAGCTATTCATATATTGATTGATTTGCAAACTTTTTCAGATTGTATCTTCCGCTGAAATTCGATCTTATATTTTTCTTTGCACAAAGAGTCTTACGTAAATAATAATAGAAGATATAATTTTTTATGTATTATATAGTAAATCAACACTTGATAAATTAATACAGGTCTATTTATAAACTCTTTGCCCAGCATATAGGACTGAGTTTCACATTCTGTTTAAATTCAAATAAGGTTAAAGTCGAACCAAAATTAAACTACTTAATAATTATTGATGGGAACAAGTCTTATCAGTTAATTTAAGAGATAAATTTTACTGCCACAAAATAAACAGTCACTTCTCGAGGTTTGCGAACATATTAAATATATCACGAAGAAACGGCAGCAGCTCTCGAAACTAAGGACAAGCCAATCTTTCGAATTAAATGTATTCGAAAATGAGATTAGAAAATTCCATCTGCATCAGCTAGCGAGCGAATGACATGGCAGAACCTGGAGGAAAGGGAGAAGCAGAATCGTAATTCACCTACCCACCCCTGAAATTCACCGACTGTTGGGTACACAATACTCCTAATTAACTCTTTCTCGAAAGCCAAGCGGAAAATGCAAACGAATCACGGCAACAGGCGGACGGCAGAAATGGGATTTTATACCTGCATTTTGCAAAGAAGAGGAAGTCCAATGTCGTTCGCTAGCAGAGAGGGGGCCTTCAGAAGGAATTACTTGCCGGTTTCGTCCCTGGAACGTCGTAGCTGGTTACACAACAAAGAGATCATGAATTTTCCATAACTAGTATTTCGCAAAAGGATTTCGAGAGGCACAGGGAAAATTATATTTATTCTGGCTTTGATGCTGTGAGGAGACTCGGCGCAGTTCAAGGGCCATTATTTAACTATTGATGACGGCAACGTCGCGTTCCTGAATATTCTATTAGGACATAACAACCATGAATGCGAATGGTTAGCAAATGAGAATTCTGGGACTTTTCTGCTCCTGCATAAAGTAAGCTGAGATTAAATGCAACAGACAATGATACTGTGATTCAGTTTCTTCCCGGCTTCCAGGTATTATGTTTCATTTTTTTCACATGTAGCATTTCATTTTCAGTTGTAAACAAAATATATTTTCTTTTTTTCCCGCTTTAATCTTGTAAAAGGTGTTTGAAAAGCAACACAATTGCATGTTAAATAATGATATAGATAGTTGAAGTAACGATTATTCATTTGATATTTCTTATTTCGACTTTTTTTCAAAAATTCTATCTCCATGTTTCTTAATTCGTCTTAGAATCTCCATTTTCCGTTTTCTGAAGTGACCTTGTTTGACCTAAAAATACAAGTCGTCTCTAACGGACCATCCGCCCCGTTTTGAGCAGGACCATCCGCCCCGTTTTGAATGGGACCGTCCCGTTTTCATATAGCATATCCCATTGTTCCCAAGCACAACTTCGAGCGCCAAAATGTCCCGTTTTCAGGAAAAGAACAACCCATAATAATAATTTCAAAAATCTTGGCACGAAAAAAAACCCGCCTGTAGTGCCAAATGGCGCGGGCGATGACGGGCATGCGCAATATGTCTCACACATATAGAAATCGGGCTTGCTAACTCGCATTTTTTTCAGCAAAAAATGACAGAATGGAAGACTTGGTACCTATCAACCTAAACTCGTTGCGTTGAATCGTTCAAACATTTTCAGGACAATAATTTGAATCGTATGAACTTTCCACATAATAATTGAATATATTTTATGCCTGTCCGCCACTATTGCACACATAGAAAAGATCTTTTCTGTTGTGACTAAGCTGTGAACGAGAGAAAAAATACAGTTGTAAGTCGAAGTTCTTATGACATTGTTAATTATCAATTTGATTTCTAATAAATCCGGCTAAGAATTTCATTCTTATTTGAAATCAACACCAATTACCCTTAAACAATTTTTTTCTTCAGGGGAATCTAAAACCCAAATAAAATATTATTTTAACGTGTTCAATCCTCTTCTTTACATTCAGAAATAAACACATAAGGAATAAACGTTTTCTTGAATACATATGTTTACCTAAAAATTCCTAGATAGGGCCCGTTTTGAGGAAAATAACAAAGGGCCACGTTAGACATGTCAGAAAGTTCCTGTGGTATTTCTTCTCAAGATTTCTCAAGAAAAAAATGTCATCTAAATAATTCGTCTGTATATTCTTTGATAATTTGTGTAATTATAAACGAGATAGAATATAAGGACTTACAATTGCACTGCAGCTTTTTTGTATGAAGAATTTCAAGCATTCTTTTAGTTTCAAGAATCCTTTGCAATATTCATATATATGTGATATTCCTGTTTATTTAATTAAAATGTAGCATGTATGTAACATTATTTTTTGGGATGTTCAAAATATTTTCATCTGTATTGAATAAAAATCGTTTTCCAACAGAAATAAAGCAGATTCTATAAGCAAATAGAAAACAAGTCTGTCAAGCCAACAGCACATCCAAGGTCATTAGAATAGATTTTTTAAAATTTGTTATATGTAACATGTCTCCTATTTTGCTATTCCTCCTGATAGCTTGGGAATGAATTACAAGGTTCACATGTAAACTGTGATAGAAAGAAACGTAAGTTTTTTTAAAAATTTTTTTACAAATTTCTTGTCTCGTACGTCTTTGTTCGTTTTTACTGCTTATTCAATGCTTCAGCGAAATGCCTGAGCCCGAACATGGTTCGAAATTTATAAATAGAACATTACTATCAAAACATTAGATAAGCGAAATAAAAGTTGGAACGGTGCCAACGATTCTTTCCGTTATTATTTTAAATGGAATCGCCTGTTCCTCCTAACAACTCATCGATATAAAACTTTAATTTACTACTTACAAGCTGAAATAAACATAACTTTGCATTTTAGCTAAAGGCATTGCACCTTTAACTTGAATAGGAGCAGTATTTGATGATGTAGAACGATTCTTTTCTCTGTTTTATCGCATTCTACTTCATTAGTTACATTTTTCTATTTAATATTTTTTCCATCGAATTCCCCGTCTCCACATTTTATTTCGTCACTTGGCAATAAACAATGTCTGACAAATTCTACAATCGGCTTGTTTCTTTCTAGAAGTTTCTAAGAATTTTATCAAGTGTTCGTGTTGATATATAAACCTTCATCGTCGGTGTGCAACTACAATTAAAGTCATTACATGTAAATAATCTGATTTCAATTTGTGGTCTTTACTTGCGTCTAATGCCCGTTTATTATCAATACTGCGTGACGTCATCTTTCTCTTTCACCAGCAACTATGTAATGAATTCCAAAATTAAATCATCT
>BGPR01009478.1:2173-57298 GCA_013235015.1 Araneus ventricosus
CCCCCAACCGGGGGTACCAGAATAGACCCGTTGATCTTAATGTGGAAAAATCATTGCTTTTGGTCTGTTTCTAAGTGACGAAATTTATTAATATCGCATTATTTCTGATGAAAAGATAGATTATTAACGACAACGCTGGAACTCCTGGAAAATGTTCCGAAGTCATTACGGTCATACTGCAGTTATTCAAACTTTATACACCATCTAATGAGACGGAAAAAATGATTTTTTTAAAATGATTTTGTTTGCACAGGCTTTAAACAAATAATAAAATTTACAGTCTTCTTACTTTTTTACTGGTTTTAGGAAAATATCTGTAAATATTTATTATCGTGTTATTGAGTTAGAAGAATCAAATAAATACTAATGTGCAGATCAGTTTAAGATTTTGAACCGAATGAATTTTTTTAAAAAACTGAAAGCTAATCAAAATTAACAAAATTTATTTTGAAAGTGTCGTCACTGTATCCGTCAGTATAACTGATGAAAACAAAAATAAACTGAATTCTTGTGGCGCGAAAATTGTTCTTGACGTTATCTTTATCTATATTTGAAAAAGAATTTAGAAGATTTGCTTTCTTTTTTTTAAGATTTCCCTGAAGATTGATTCGGGAAGTATGGATTTAGCCCAAGTTCTAGAGTCTGTTCCACTTCAGGAACTATTACAGACTATTCAAAACAAGGCAAAAAGTGGAAGTAAGGATGTCTCGGCTTATATACGTGCTATATTTCAAGGATCGATGGATGGCAGTGATGAATCCGAAAAACGCTTCACAGAAACTTTTAAAAGTTCTTTGTGTATTTTACAAATACCTGATTTATCGGTTAGCTTGACTTCGGAAATCGTTAATATCCTTTTACTGAAAGTAGAAATGTTTCATACATCTAGTTTGATGAAAGTTGCTGAATTCTTTGTAGACCATGCCAAGAAAGCCAGTAGTTTTGGAAATAAACTTTTAGAAATCTTTTCTAAGGTTTTATCTTGCTTATCACATCGCGACAGCATTGTGTATAAAGGAGAAGAGAAATCTGGTGCTGATTTGAAAAAAGACATCATCATGTCTGTAATTTCCGATGATGTTAACATATCATGTATTGTAGAAATAATATCTGTACTTAAAGACATCGATTTAACTGAAGACGAAATTAAATTAATCATTGACAATTTGCTGAAGTATTTGCCCAGTGTTGACTTGATTGAACTCCCTTCTTACATCTACCAGTTGTTACTACTATCATCAAAGGGTCAACGTCAAAAAATTTTGTTGGGGATTATATCCTACTTCATCAAACAAGATGGCGAGTTTCAGCAACAAGGAGATGATGACAGTGAAACATTAATTGGTAATGGGAATGAGATAACCTATCGACAAACTGAGGGGACGGTGATACTGATGTTGTCTGTGAGTTGTAGGCATGATCAGACAATTGGAAAGGAATTTACTGTCCTTATGAAGAAAGTGCAACATAAGGCTGAAGTAGTTTTCTTACCTTTTCCTTTCGCAGCTTCACTGTCTTTGTCTCAAATCCAGTCCAACAGGGATGATATATTTGACACCTTAAAGAAATCTCTGACTGTTACCTATCAGTTAAAGACTAAGAAGGACACTTCACTGTGGATGAGAGAAATGATTCCCCTAAATCCTAGCGTTTTGGAATTGGTTAAAGATGCTATAAGGTGCAGTAAATATGGATGGGATCATGTCTGTCAAGGTCTTGTTAAATTTGGATTTTCTATAATTGATGCGTTTGGTCCAAGATCTATTGGAGGAAATGTCGTCAAATCGACATCGGAAGAAGGCTGTCTGTTGGGCAGCCACATTCTGAGGGATACTTTCAAAAACCATCGTGTTGTCCGATCAGACATACTTGAGCAAATTCTGAATCAGATTGTTACTAAATCTCAAAAACCTGTGAAACATTACATTGATATATTATCCCAAATTGTACAGAGTGATCCCTTATTTCTTTTAGATGTACTTCCAAGGATAGTGGAAATTTTAGATTATATTCATTTCATACCTCATGCAAATGCTGTCGACATATTGCAGGCACTTGCCCCTTTACTAAGAATAAGCATGCCTTTAAAAGACACCTTAATGTTAGTCTTAAGAAAAGCTCTTTTTCACAGAGATATTGATGCCAGAAAAGTAGCTGTAAGTGGATACTTGATGATTCTGAAGAAACTCAATTTTATAGGAAAAGTCTCCCTTAGTCAGAGCCAAACATCTGTCAGTAGTCAGGCATCCTCTGCCTCCTTAATATCAACTCAAGTAAAGGCTGATGTTTATGTTAGTGCTGGAAATTTGAGTTCCAAAACTATGTGCTTAGAAATAATGGGCTTGCTTAAGAGGGTTTTAATGCAACAAGGAACTGTACGTCAACTCCTCTATGAAGGCTTATATGATGTTACACTTCAAAATAAATCTCTTCGTGATATTATATTAGAATTGCTTTTGGGTCAGTTTGAAAAATTCTATGATAGCGACAGTGACTCTGATACACCTTTGCGTTTTGATTTGTGTTTCCAAGAATTGAAAGGTAATATTGTCATGGAAGAGCCTCTTGCTCATCTTATTACTTGCATTCATCTTATATTATTAGAATCTGAAGAAGTTGTTGACGATGATGAATATGATCTCAGTGCACAAAAGATACTTGAAGACTTTTTGCAAAAATTGATGAACAAAATGAGTGAGATTGATATTGTAAATTTGCAGCTTACTAACAAAGAATTGGATGATGCGCCTACCAATACATTGCAAAGCAGTCTGGTGCTAAATGTTTATGAATCTTTAATGGAATACTGTTTGTTGCAGAATAAGGATTTTGATTCTGAGAATTGTGAATTGCTTATGAAATTATATCGTAAATATAAAGAAATACTTGATTCACTCAATGATAAAAAACAGAAAAAGCCGGTGAAGGGGAAAACTAACATAACCTCATCTATGCATGTTACACTTAAGTTCTTTTCAAGATTCATGCATGGTTTGTTTTTAGATGGTACTTTCAAACGTCAGGAGGGTTTGAATTTGTTTAGAAATTATTCAGCATTTGTGATACATATTGTGAAGTCGTCAAATCAGAAAATAGTGAAGTTGAGTGAAAACGGCATTCATGATGGCTTCTCTAAAGTAATGGCTGACTCATTTAATCATATACTAACTCTTGGTCAGGTTTATTTTAAAACTTACCTTGAAGGTATTGGTTCCGACTTTTCATCACTGGATTGGGAGAGAATATCTGCATTTTTCGCTGATGGGTTAGCTGCTTTATTCGTATATATTAGTACATATCATCGGAAGAATGCCAGCAAGTTTGTTATTAAAATTTGCGGCAATGAATCGGCAACAATAACTCAAGCTATTCAAATAATTTTAAAATCTATTCAGAAATCAGTGATGAAATTGCTATCAGATACTGAAAATGATGTTAATTTAAAAGAAATTGTCCCTCTTTTATCAGTTATCAAAACATTATATGATCTGTTTCCCTGCGACTTTAGTGAAGATGTATACAAGTGGTTAAAACAATTATGCTCTCAGCAAGTGTTCCAGAATGCATCTGTCTCTAAATCCTTTGTGTCTTTATGCCTTACTCTGGGTCATCAGTATGCAAATGTTTTGACTTTTCTTAAAGAAATAGCCTTTGATTTGCATTTCCACTTAGATGATATAGATCCTGATGAAAGAGTTAAAGGTTCAGCTAAATATAACATCATCACACCTGAAATTGCTCGAGTTTTGATGCCGTATTTAATTTCAAACTTGGATCAGCTACTAGATGAGACTGAATATGTTCTAAACTATATGAAAGCAAATGCAGTCCTTCCAAGTGAATTTTTACAGTCGTCAAATAGCAGTGACACCAGCATACAAAATATGGAACAGGGAGTTTCTGCATGTCTTGCTGATATGGTTTTGGTGTTTCATGAAATAGTTCAGACTAGTATACCTCCAGATAATACAAGCAGTAATATTTTTAAAACAGTTGCAAAATTTTATAGAATTTTGTGTGCTTTGACAAAATACTACTTATTGCGCCATACTAAATCAAAAACTGCTGTGCTTCATTCAAATTTCGAGAAACTTGTGAAACTAACCCACACTAAGCTTACATCGTATGTTTATGGATTCATCACATATGTCCAAATGATGTCTGAAGAAGGCGACAGAAAAAAAAAGATGAAAAGTCAAGTTGCAGCAGCAAAAGCAATGCGAGAAATTCGCACTGTTCCTCCACTAGTTTTTGCTATAGAAACTTTTGAGAAAAATCTTATCCTTCTGTCTAAAAAATACAAGAGAAATTTAGTAAATCATATGAAACTGAGCACTGCCAGAGATTTCCGCATCAATGCTGCTGTAATCACTCAGCCTGAACAGTCTCAAGAAACGGAAGCAAACTCCGAGGTTGCATCTGTTAATGGAACCGCCAATGATGAAAACTCTGATCATGATGAGATAGTGGATGAAGATTCTCTAAGTGATAGACCTGATAATGAAGTTCTCGACAAATCTGTTCAGAAGACAAGCATCGCAAACAGTTCTATTTATAACAGTACTGTGAGTAATAGTTCTATTCGTGATGAACCTGTTATAGAAAATGAAGCAATGGAAACAGATTGTGTGGAACAACCAGCTCAAAATGTTTTAAAGGAGAACAAACCATTAAGTGTTAAAAGAAAACGATTGGGAGTGAGAGGCAACACTAAAAAAGCTAAATAACTTTTTATACTTTTTTCTTGGGGCGGGGGGGGCGTTGGTAGTATGGCAGCTCCCAAAATACATTCAGACAAAACAGCTGCCTTTGAAAGTGAAAAGTGATTTTTCATCAACTTTGCTTCTTTAGACTGCATATTGACAATTTAATGACTGACGCACTACCAGAAAAGTTATATTTCATGCCGAAATTTATACTTGATGATAGCTGCTATGAAGTAGTACTTTTCCTAGTTTTGGAAAGTGCCTAATATATATATATATATATATGAGTCGTTTATTAATTTTCATGTTAGACAGGAAAAATATCATACTTGTTTCAAAATATGAAACCTATGTTATATCACAAAAAATATGATATAAATTATTATTCTAGCCATTCAAAATAAATTGATTTGTCAAACATGTCACATTGTAAAAGTATGAATGAAAAAGAGCTTATTGTTTATAATATATTATTTTTATTATCTTATGCATATATGATTTAATTTTGAGTGAATAAACATGTTATATCTTATGAATATTTGTCTTGTTTTGAAAATTATTTTTCAAACTTTAAATGATACTTGATTGTATATGAAGGTTGCATTAATCATTTTACTTAAGTACCCTTATGCGTGTAAGAATAATTATCTGATTTATGTTTTTAAAAAAAATTCTATCTCAGACAGGCATTATAGCTTTGTCTGAAAAATGAAAAAACATTATCTATCCTGCAGTAATTTCTTTAATGTTATGCGCATTTTTTTTTTTTTTTTTTTAAGTATAGCAGTCGAATTGCTGTGGAGGCTCCTTGCGAAACATATGTTTAAGGATTTCTGATACATAAACGATGTAACTATCATTTTAGCCTTTCTTATTTAGTTTTGAGTCAAATGACAAAGAATTTTGTGCTTGTCTGGTTATGGCATTGCAATCCAAGGATGAGCCTTACTCGCTATGCTTATGAAAATTTAATTGCTTTATCTTAAATTTGAAAATGTAAGAAAATTTTAATAAATCATGTTAAGGCAGAAATAAAGTAGAAGTTTGATTTTCATGAAATTTATTTATGAATTTGATTACTTGTCTTCAGCAATCAATCTTATCTTGACATCTTAAAAATGAAAAGCATTTGCTTGAGCCGATGCGAGAATGGGATGTTCAGTCAAAAAATTAGAAATGTTTTGACTTGTTGGCAAATGATTACGAGAAATATCGATAAAGATGAGATAATTTACCTTGTCACAAATTTGCAGAATGGTTTGTATTATATCTCCAGAACAATTTTCAGTACTGCAGCATTGCATCTATTTATTCAGCTGTAACTAGTGATATAAAATACCTGAGTATTTATTTTTAAGGATAAGTACCCAAGATAGGTAGGTATTCATTTTTCAATAACTGTTCCTAACTTGCACTGATGTGTAATAGGATATTGCTGTATATATATTGAGCATAAGGTAAGGTAAAGAAAAATTAGAAACATATGAACCTTTTACAACTTTTTAATTTACAAAAATCTCAAAAAATTTAATCAGAAAAAAACAAATGCAATAACTACATCATGTATTTCACTTAAAATACTTTATTTAAATATCAACCCTTTTAATTACCATAAGTAAATGAGCAATAATGTATTTGCTGTTATTTTTAAAAGAGTAATTTGAACTAAATGAGAAAAATAATGTTACATTTAGTTTTAAAATGATAATAAGCTGATAATGAAAACTTGGACTTAAGATACAATTGTTTATGAATCTTTCTGAATTCTTAGATTGTTTAAACATTAATCACTGATCAGAAATACTTTTTTTCTGTTAAAAAAACATAATTTTTGGGTAAATACCTAAAAAATATTTACCTACCAGCTGGGTATACCCCGCATCACTAGCTGGAACAAGATAAAGAAGCCATGAAAAAGCATCTTGATCCTGTTCCATCTGCAGTGACGCTAGACATAACATGTTAATTACATCCATATTTGAATTTGACCACTGATTGTGTATGATTAAATCAATGTTTTGCTGATATTAATATATAGAAATATCTGCCTTAAGGCAGATTGTTGACTTGCGTTTACTTACTAGTCATGTTTCTCTTGAGTTGAAAGTATTATTTATAAACCTGAAGCAAAAAAACTAGTTTGCTTCAAAATTTCTTTAAATTTGCTCTGTAACTTATAAACACTTGTTACTCATTGATCCTGGGAAAAAGTGCTAATTTTTATTAAATCTTAATTTCTTCACTCCTCCCCCCCTCCACACAAAAAAACTTTTCTCTGAACTCAATAATAGATAAAAGTTTTTACTTGCTTTTTGGACAGAAGATATTCTTTATGAAAGTTAAATTGAAAAGAAATTGCAAGAACTTTTTTAATTTGTTAACTCATCTTATACCTATAAAGAAGACTAATCATTAAAATATTTGTTTCTTCAGCCAAATCTTTGATGTATCTTATTATGTATTGGGTATCTTTCTTAAAATCATTGAGCATATAATTTGTTATGCATCAGGCGTAATTTATTTATTCTTATACATATTTTCTATTGAAAGTACAAATTAGTAGCATGTGGAGAGTGCATTGCACTTGGAGCTATATTTGAAGGTTCATGCCTGCCTGGTGTGGCGCCTTTCTTCCTATAAAAACATTTCTTCTCTCTTACAAAGTACCCTATCCACTCCACACGTTGAATCCGTGGAAAACAGCGTTTTTGTAGATTCGCAAGTCGAACTTGATCCAATCCCGATTAAGCGAACTCTGATCCATTCGTTCACTTTGCAGATCCACATTCTGGAGTGAACTAATGGAGTTCGGGGGTGGGGGTGGAATGGACGTCCTTCCACCCTGATCGATAAACTATTTATTAAATACCACAGTTTTATCAGAACATAGCAAGAGTTAAAAAAAAATGTTACATTCAACCAAGTGAAAGGAATCTTCTGATTTGGGGATAGCGACAGCATTGGAAAAATATCGTTTCCAGCTATTCAAGCAGCTCTATCTTTCAGTTCCTCATTTCCTTTTATATTTGATGGCACAAAAGATGTTCCTTGTCTTATTCCTTGTGCAACTGATCAGGTAATACTAAATAAAAAATTACACTATTGATTTGTATATGGAATTATGGGGAAAATTCAGTCTTTACCTTAATTGCAATTTATATTATTTCCTGGATTTTATTTTGATTTGAAAAATTTTTTATAAAAATAAATCATGATTGCAACAATATATCCTAGTTAGTGTCATGTAACTAAAATGAAAAAAAAAATTTAATTGAAATTGATATAAAAAACAAATTATTCACACAAAAATTCTTACTTGAGCCCCTGGCTCTACAAGAAATTTTGATTTCTTGTAAGATATTCATTTGGAAACAAAAAAAAATGTAACAATGGACATATAAGGCACTGCCAACCTAGGAAAACATGAGTCAGAAACTTTAGTTCATAAATATCCTCAACTCTTGTGCTGTCATTCAAAAAAATACTAATAAACAAATAAAAAGTAAGCCTACACAAATTTAAAATGTTTTATGGATTAAAAAAAATGCGATGTCTTCAACAGTTAGTATCTTTTAATTTTAAGCATATTTAGAGACTTTTTTTCATGTATAAGGATGAATTGATTTGTAATTCTTATAAAACAGCTTTTATTATTGAAAAATGACAAAATAAAGTTCTAATAACACACAAAAATTTTATTGTTCAAAATCTTATTTGATTTATTATTTTCTATAGAAAATGCTGTTTAGTATCATTTTTACGTTTTTTTTAAATGCCTCTTTTTCAATTTTGTATGAAATTCCTGTCAAATTACAGTTCTAAACTCCATTTTGTCGTGACCCCCCCCCCCCTTCTTAGATACACATTTATTGTAATTTTTGCTTAAGTTTTAAAATTTTGACTTTTTCAAGTTTCTATTGCAGGTCGACAGATATGAATCCTGCTTAAATGCATATGATGCATTGCATCTCTTAAATGTTGTCATTATTTATTTTTTTTTTTTTTTTTTTTTTACACCTACTCTTTGTAGTTTCTGCTTTCTACCTATTTTTGTTGAAAAAAGAACCAGCATGTAGCATCATTTGATTTATGACTCATCAAAAGTTAAAGCTTCAAACTCCAAATAAAAGTGAAATTAAGTAATTTACACCTCAAATGTACCTTTCCCACCTTAAAATGCACTTTAACATAAAGTACAAAAAAATCTAATATTTATTTATTATTAGATGTATTTTTTCCTCCTTTGAACTGCATGTTTTATTTATTAATATTATTTGTTTTGCATGTTGTTTATAACAGGGGCATTATATATTTTTTATAACTCTGTGTTAAAATTTAATAACAGTAAATAACTGGCACATATTGCTAATTTTATTCTTATAGTTAAAGATATACAAAAATTAAAATTTTCTGATAAGTATTAAAATTCTATGCTTTTATGGCGAGTAATCATTTTAAAAAACAAAAAAACAGTAGATTTATCCTACATATTATGTAACACACTAAAAATCATCTAGTAATATTGATAATGACCGATTCTCGATATTTATAATTTATTGAATAATCTAAGATGTCAGATTTGATATTTTAATGTAATCTTATTTGACTTTTGCAGTTATAGTTACTACGTGTATGGAAATATAAATATATATAGTATATGGAAATATAAATAGTATGTTTCTTACCTACTTGTTTCTATCTTCAGTTAACTCATTGGTTTTTGAGTAAATATAAAATTTCATATTTATTAAAATTCAGAAAAATGAACTTGTGGTTGATATTTATAACTTAAAATTTACTTTTTCAATACATCTCCAAAATGAGCAAGTGATTTTAATGAAATAAATAATTTCTCACTAGAGTAGTAACTTTTCAGACATTTATTCTGATTATCATCTACGGCAGGGAAAGGATTTTAGTCCTCAAAAAATTTGACATCAAGATATTTAACATTTTAGATCTTTAAGAGATAAGAAAGTCATGAAGTGCTTCACACCCTGAAAACGAGGATTGAAAAAATATCTAGCCATGTTTGGCAGAATACTGTATAGTTATCTCAATCTTAACATGCCCTATTGATAGGATGCCTGTGATGCTTCTGTCTTTTTTGAAATGAAGACATCAGATTCTAAATAAATATATCTATTTAGACATAGACAAACAAAAGACAGACAACGCACATAAAAATTATAGTGTGGTACGTTGCACTCCGAAGCCAGAGATATCCCAAAAATAACTACAAATTAAGATATCACCTCTCTTCCTGAGGTCGACGCCGAAAACTGACTTCTTTACAAAAAGCAACCCTGTGTTAGGAAGGAGTTGGGCCAAGCATTCTCTCAACCATCGCCAAACATTACAATGCCCTTAAAGAAAACTTAAAAATTTTAACTAAGCTATTTAGAGTAGAATAATGATTGCTATACAGAATATAATAACTTGGTGGATCTGGGATATAATGCTCGATTTTACTAGAAAGCTGCAGGATATGCAGCCCTTGTGAATATTAATTCTGCCATTTAGAGTCAAACTTCTGGAAGTTTGGAGAATAGGGTGCTAGCTGAGGTATTGCCTTTACCAACTGACTGATGAGGTCTAACCAAAATAGCTACTGTGTAACTTTTGTCCAGGTGGTTAATATAGTAAAAATCAAATAAATGATTTCCATACTATTGTACTGAAATTGAAAATTAAAGTTATTTGTAGGATTTATTTTACAGAAACATTTAAATAACTCATATGTCCTTCAGGATTCTCATATTAATTGAAATAAAAACAAGTTCTCCACAGAGAATGTGTCATCTAATTAGCAGGTAATATAGAAAATTCAGAAGTTAATGAATTTTGAAAATGCATAGAAAACAAAAAGTGAAAATAAGACATCTCAATTTTTAAAAATACAGTTAAAAATATATATTAATGTTTAATCATAATATAGTCTATTTCAATGCAAATTTGTACAATATGATTTTGAGGTTAAATTTGAAAGAAATAAAAAATTCCATAAAAATTAATCCATTAATAATTCTAATGAACAGACTTCCGACTTGTTTCAATAATTATAAAAACTTGAAATATATATAAAAATACATTCTTAAGTTCTGAAATTAATTAACAGTTATATACTTTCCAAAAAATTTTATTGCATTTCATTTTAAAAATATATAACCATTTCATTATTACAAGATATTGTTTTTACAATAACAAACTAATCCATTGCAGAACAAGCTGTTAAACAAAAATAAAAACTTTTAAAATTTTACAACAATGGTAGCACAAATGAAACTATTTTATTTTTGCCAAAGCTGCAGCTCTTCTTTCTGTATTTTGGAATAAGGCTCGAATGAGATGTTTGACTTCTGCAGCTTTAAAATGGGCTGCTAAAGGTCCTTTACCACTAGCCCATCTGTCTACTATCTCTCTCATACTTGCACTCAATATAAGCTGCAGCTCTTGGAATTTGAACCAATTCCTCACATAAAAATGAATAGAATCTGTTTTATCTATTGCTGGGACCTATAAGAAAATAACACTGTTTAAATTTTCAAAAGTTTATGTAAGGTTAAACTTGCAGACACACAACCAAATGTTAAAAAAGGTTATATATTTTCAGAAGGAATAAAAAACTAAAAATAAGTATGAAATATTTGTTAGAGAAAATGGTAGGACATTTCTCAGCCATTTTTCTAATCACTTTATTTTGACTAGAAGACAATGTATAATTTTTCTTGCTGTACCTCAAAGACAGCCGCAATTGCTCCTCAGCAATTTACTTTTACATATTCAGAGAGCTAATGTTTAATTGTGGAGGGTGTTTATTAATTATAGAATAATGCAAAAGCAGTAGTTTGCATAGCCCTTCTGAAAATAAAATGGGCAGTCAATGCTTCTTTAAAGTCATTATGAAACTACAGACATTGCCAAGCAAGTGAAACACTGACTCATTTATAAAGCTTTCAGTAAAGAAATAAAAGATTCATGTAACTGTCAAAAATAATAAAAAGACACACTTATTCCAAAATATAATTAGAACTCTAAATATTAAACTCAAGATTAAAAACATGTAAATAGTTTTCAACAATTATTTATTGATGCTCCTCAATAAATAATTGTTGAAATGCATAAACTCTTTTCTAAAATTGCTTTGATACATAGTACACTGACTGATTAAGGATTTGATCTTTTCATGAAGTTCCAACAGAAGAATATTCTTAAAAAGTAGACTCAAAATGTCTTGCTGAGCATTTATTTTGCACAGGTTGTGGAAAATTGAATTATTATGTTTGGCTTGAATAGTATTGTACCATTAAGTCTACCAAGTTGCAAAAAAATTTTGATAAGCAATTTTGCAACCATTTTGGAGTTTATTTAAAATGATGCGTAGAATATAAATTCTGCCCCTAAAAAAACAAAGGTTGTGTGTCAAAATTTCCAATTTTTTCTATTATTGTTACATGTGTTATTTTGTGATTTCCGCCTGGTGACAAAATCTTTTATGTCAATAATATGTACAACCAAATGTAAAAAGGTTCTACGTTTTTGTAGCTGCTTGTTATAACTAGAAATAGTCGTATGCAGATTTTAAACATACAACCTTTAGCACTTTGAGTGATAAAATTAAAATATAAGCCAAAAAATTTGAAATTCTTAAATTTACTACATAAAGTAGAAAAAAATGAACAATTAATAATATACTACAAAAAATCATTTTAGAACAAAATACCTCTATTTATAAGACATAATATCAAGTTATCATACCTTAAAAAAATCAGGACTTTGATTGATTAAGATAACAAAACTGCTGTCCAACTGACCAGCTGCTTCAGCAGCAATATCTTCCATAGAAGAAATTCGTAAAATTATTTCTTCTAAACAAGTATTGAGCAAAGTACCAATGGATTTGAAATACACTTCCACTGGAAGAATTTCAGCCCAAACATTCTTCAAAAGTTGCAACTGGTAAAGGCACTGTCGAATGGATTTCTCAGCCGTACTGACAGCTCCATCATCTAATATGTTGCTACCAAAGGCTAGAAAAAAAATTTCAAAATAAAATTAATTCTAAAATTAAACATACTATACTTCTTTTTAAAAGTAATTTGCAATCAAACTTGCGAGTAATTCATTTCTATCTACAAGAATAATGCTTATAATATTGAACTTTTTATAACAAATACCTTTTTCTTTTTTCACTGACAGATTATATTATCTTTTCAAAATTAAATATACTCTCTTTTGAAAAGAAACATGCTTAATCCTCAACAAAGATAGTTTTAAAAAAAAATTAGCATTAATAATATGAAGACTTAGACAAAAATTAAAAGAAAAAGAAAAATATAAAAAAAGTACACTCTCTTGCAATTTCTTTTAATTATCACCATCTTTTGAAGCATCTTTTTTCGCTTTTCATATTTAGTTCATAAGTTTATTTTCGTAATTTTCTTAAAATGCCAATGGTAAAAATTTCTTGAGCTTTTAAGGTTCCAATAGCTTATTAAAATATAAGTTTATTTACAATAAAAACTCATTTCTACAAATTTAAAGTAATTTAATCAAAATAATTGGCTGCTTGGAGATTCAGCATTTATTCATTCCCAATAATACCTACAATTATATTTTTAATAATCACTTATAACAATAAAGCATGGGAAATTTTCTTTATTTGGTTTCTCATAACATGAAAAGGAGACTTCTTTAGACATAAGTAGAACATCTATCACTAACCATTTTAAGGACAAAAACGTCTCAATCATTTTTGCAAATCCCTTTGAGCCATGTTTGAATTTCTTGAAGCTTCAATACGACAGAGGTCTGAGTTCTCAGAACACTCAAGATAAAAAGTCTAACTTATGACTATTTTACATACGAGAAATTTCTAAAGAAATCATACTAATAATTTCAAACTAGTTTAGAGAGCATATTCAAAATGCTTAACCAGTCACCTGGGTCTTTCATTTAATTGTCGTAATCAGACCAAGATGAATATGTATAGCATACCCAGATGGCATGGCAAAATAATCCACTTAAAATAAATAAGTAAAACCTGGTATTAAAAATTTAAATTATCCGAATATATCCTGCTTTTTCATAACCTAATTCAAAATTTCTTAAACTAAGTATGTTGAAAACAGACAGGGACTTCATACTCCTATCTTGGGTAGTGAAAATATTCATAGCAAGTGTTTCAGCCATATTCAGGAAGTGACTAGTGGATATCAGGAAGTAAAATAAATTCAGAAAATTATCTTGATAAGAAACATTTCATTAAAATTTTACAAATCAGCATATTCTGCTGAAGCATTTGTTAAAGATATATGGAATTTTCATCCCATATATCATCAACAGGGTTCTTACTGATTTTTAAAATTAAAAATCAAGGAGTATTTAAGGAGTTTTCAAAATTTTCAAGGAGTCAATATTTACGCATGAAAAAGGGTTCCCTTTTTAAAGTACACAAAAATATTAGGGTACTTCAAACATTGCTACGTTTTCCCGTTGGGTGGCATTTTGAGCAAACTGACAAAATTCCAGGCAGCATCCCTTGAATTCGAACGATTAGGAAATGGATGAAATATTTTTAACTATTTTGCCAATGTCCTTGAACACGTCGATGTTTGACCTTCGAAGACACATCCACGTTATTTTCATTGGGGGCTGGAATGTCAGCTACAATGAATCATTCAATGGTTGGTTGTTGATGCACAAGGGCCATAAATTTGACAAAAGAGCGATAAGGTTACTGCACAGGATTTGAGACGGGGTGAGGTAAAGGTCATGGGTGGGATAGGGTGACGTAATAGAGCCATTGATATGTTCCAACTCTCCATGTGGAAAAGAGCAAAGCAAAATACTGGGTAATTGATACGGCGGAAATTCAGAATCCTTTTTATTGGTGAAACGTAGTACACATTTATTAAAAGAAATGTTAAAAATTGAAAAGCAAGTAATTTATAACGAGTAAAACCCAAATTCAAGGAATTTCCATAGTGCTTGAAAATGAAAATCGTTTTCAAGGAGCGTATGAACGAACCCTGATTATCAAATGTTTTTTTTTTCTTCTTCTTATTTTGTTTTTCTACTCATTATCTTCTTCTGGGATGCAGAATATTTATGTTGATGAAATGAGGCTGTGAGTGAGAGAAATTTCAGAAGCCCCTGATCCAAATGCAACCTAGTTTTTCAGCAACATGTTATTACAATAATTAGATGAAACAATAACATAAAAATTAGCATCTAGTAAACTTTATCAGCAACAATACCTTGCTGTTCTTGTAGTAGTTGGAGAAGTTGATGCTTCTGGTGCCTCATTTGTGCAAGGAAAGCTTCAGTACCCAACTTTTTTACTTCCGGAACTAAATCTACAAATGTCATAGATATTTCTGTTTGGAAGTCACTTTGATAAAGACTTCCTAAAGTGTACAGTTGATGAGCTAAGAACATGCAATTATTGTGAAATATAGCTGAAAGAAAAAAAAAATCAATTTTTTATTATTCTCATAAATTTTTAAAAACACACTGAAAGAATTTTGTAAGTATATAAATAAATTAATCTGTAGAACAAAATCACTAACTACCTGTTTGTTGAGGAATGCTTTCAATTTCTTTCTTGTGATAAGTAGGCACAACACAACAATAGAGCTCACAAATGTTTCGAGCTACATAATAAAGTTTGAATGCATGAGCAGGACCAATATTCTTTGCCTCTTCTTTGACAACAAGCAAAAGGGATATTAAGTCTTTGACAGATTCACTATAAATATAAAGATAAATAATAACTTACCTATCCTCATAAAATTTAAAACAAGATATCAGATTAGTCTTATACAAAAATGACTGAAAAATATTACAAACAAAACCTTAAAACGCAATATTTAGAAATATATGTAAACATTTTTGAAGCCATTATTTAATTGTAAATAGAAAAAGATTAAAATGAAAAACAGTGTTTGGATATCTTTGAAATTCTTTCTAAATATTTTATTTTAAACTATACAGTCACCCAGTCCTATTAAACATATTTAGTAAAATATTCTCGACACACTAACATTTTAAACAAAAAAAAGTTTAAAATAATCTAAAGTAATGCTATTCAAAGCTTCATAAGTCGGTCAGTTTTAGTCACAAAAGAGTAAAACTGTTTTGTTTAAATGTTAAATCATTAAAATACTCGTATAGACTGAATAATAATAATCTGCAAAGTTTCTACTAACATCACATAATATTCACAACATCAACAAAAGTAAATACATATATGGATACATATTCACATCCCAAAGATTAGTTCAGCTTAGCAAAATTAACACCACATTTTATAAGCTACACAAGGATTATTTGAGGAAAGACACTGTAAAATTGAATTGTGGTTTGATAGTGAAGATGACATCTGCATGGCCACCCCTTCTCCAAATTTCCACACCAACCTTGATCTATTTAACACACAATATGACTGAACCTACTTCCCTCCAGTTCTAAAGATGGATGCTACCAGGCAACTGTGGTCCCCAAAACCTAAAAGGGGAATAACCTTAGAAAAGGTGAAATAGTATTTGTTTTAAAATATATGAATCTACTATTTAAATCACTATGACATGAAAAGGAACATATATTTATAACAGAAGAAATTTAAAAGTTCTGACCTTATTTGACACTTGGGAAAAAGGAAAGTAGCTGCACTGAGTCCATTCTGAGTATTAACCATTTCATTTAAACCATTTTTCAAAGCAGCTGCATTGGTAGGTGATTCATAACCTACTGAAACAGTCTTATGTAAACTCTTTTTCATAAGAGATCGAGCTCGACTTAACAGATCCTGAAAATGTGCGAAGAAAAATTAAGCATGAAATAAATATTCATGTTTTAAGAAAAACTGCCAGATACTTAATTACATTATTACTTTAGACAAGAAACAAATTTAAGATTACGAGATTTTAGGATTAACAATTATTCAGTTTTAGATATAAAAAACTAATTAAAAAAAGGTAACAGCATTAAAGTCTTATCAATGAAATTTAGTAACATAGTCTTAACTATGGTAAAATTACTAGAAAAATAATCATTATTTTCGCAAATAATGTTTTTTCAGGATAAAACATATAATTTTATGAAGAAGAAAGGGGGAATGGAATTGACATGAATGTATAGCTATTCTCAAACTGATTCAATTGGAGAAAGGGAATGACATTTCTTATTATGGAAGTTACTGACATTTCCTCCCATTCTTCAATCGACCAACTTAATTTGATTCATTGACTAGTGAAGTTATCACCTAGTAGTTGACTTATTTTCTTGGTGTCCTGTGGTACTGATGTTTAGTTTAATGCTTTCTTGATTAAAAGGAAATTATGTTTAAAGTTATCATGGTACTAGTTTCAGAAAACAGCAAGACACAATTTTTATTACACATGTAATAACTATTTGAAGCACTTACTTGAGCCATTTTGTTTGCTGGTAATGTATCTACACTGTATATAAAATTTTGTAGATTACTTCCAGAGCAGGATATGAATTCCAGCTCTTGCAAGAACCTGCAGAATTCTTCTGCTGCATGTATTTCCTTATGAAAAGTTTCCAGTTGTTTGCTTTGTTTTGGAATGGCCATTTTCAGACATTTTTCTATAATCAATTCACTAAATTCTTCACTTATTACGCTACCAAACTCATTCATAGCAGACTGTGAAAATTCTTCTTCAGGCGAAGTTACGGGAAAATGAAAGAATTCATCATGTAAAAATTTAAAAATAGTTTTTAATAGATCAAATATTTGACTAGGTTCTGGACTATGCTCATTAACAATATAAATATAAAGCTCTGGAGCCTTATCACTTAATTCTAATTTTACAGTTCTGGATAACAACATTTCACAGACCTCATTTAAAAATTTCTTGCCAAATTCTTTTAACATAGGTTTAAGTTGTTTCAGAAGTCGTAAGGCAAGTAAAATTTCTTTGCATTCTCCTTCAGTGGTAGTCTTATTGAATTTAATAGACAAAGTTTTCTTTCCATTTTTAGATGAACTTATAATAGTAATTTCTTGACGCCACAAAGTTTCTAACTGATAAATGGCATCTTCTCTTGCAACAATAAATTCTGATATAAGAGTAGATATTGCTGCTATGTTCTTCTTATAATTCGGATCAACCTTTCCCACAACCTTTTCAAGCTCTAAAAGGCAACGAACAGAATTCAAATAACCACCTTTCGAAAGTGTCTTTTTTGCATCTTCTAGAAGTTGATGCAGTGAAATCATATCTGAGACAGCAGTCTTCAATTCCTTCACCTTTTTTAAATCTTCAATGACATCCTCAAATTCTACCACAGAACTAACCATCTGAGGTCTTATCTAAATAAATAAAATTTATTAAAAAATAGCAATTATATACAAAAAAATACTTATTAAAAATAGAAGTTATACAAAAATTGCAGTAAAATACACAATTATCATGGCAGACGATAACCTCATATCATGATTCAACAACAATATTCATTACGTGAAGATTCTTTAAAGCAGATCAAAAATTATTTTTACAAGACATAGTTCTTGTGTTAAGGGCAAAACATTTATGTAAAATATTACTTTTCCATTAACATAGCGATCATCGAAACCTGGGAAATGATTCATGTATAACTTTCCACTGCAAATATTCATATTGTGCAGTACATGTCTGCTCTATTTGGTAAACTTCGTGTACACTTTAACTGTAGTTTGGCTAATGGAAAAGTACCTAAAATAGCTACATTGTATTATAGTTACACAAAATAAATTTATAATGAAGATATTAACTTTTAAAACTTATTTAAAAAGTTATATAAAAGCAACTTCATCAAAGAAAATCAAAAAATGGAAGGGGTTCTTTTAAAGTATTATATAAAGTATCTTCAAATTTAAAATAAATGCATAAGATCAACCCCTCCCCCTCCGAGCTAAACCAAAATTTTTGATTTTGTTTAAAATCACAACCAACTGTTTGTTCCTAATTTTCATTAAAAAAAAAATAATAAAATTGTGACAACATTGCTTTCTGGCTTGACAGGCTCGAAAATTTTCCTACTTTTCTAGTCATTGCATTTGTACTTGTAGCGTTAATGCGGTTGAAAACATTTTTTGGCTATTTATTTCATTGTATTTTTTATTAAATTATCTTGTAATGTAGTGTTCTTTATGATTCTTATTGTCAGGTGAGTAAAGTCTGTAAATTTAAAGTGTTTTGGTTTACATAAGCCAAGAGGTTTGACATTCGTCACTATGATAAAAAATTTTTATGACCTCAGCCCCCCGACCCGAATCCTGGATTCGCCACTGGAGAACACGCATGATCCTTTGGAACATTTTTATACATAGTTCTTAAAACCACATTATAAAGATTAATAACCCAATCTCTTTTTCAATGACTTTAAATTGAACATTGTTTTATGCTTAATTTTGAGTGTCTTTAACAACATTAAGTCCCATATTAATATAAGCCATTTCAATCTGAAAAAAAAAGTTAAAATTCCATATATTAGCCTAGAAACACAATGGATTAAATTTAAAAGGGTGCAGTGCTGTATAGCATTAAAACTCTCGAGTATAAAAATATGCAGGCCAAATTTATGTCACATTACAAATAACAATACATACAAAATACACTTAGTATGTAAAGAAAAAGATCTCCTATTTTCCTACAGTTTTCAATGTTTATTTTAATCACATAAAAATATGGTACTGTTGACAAATTTTATAGCTCTCTGAGAGAGCAATTTTTATTAAAATAATATTTTTTAAATATGAATTTCTTGGAAAATTGTTTCTGGAAATTACAGTAATTCACAAGATTAAAAAGTCTGAACAGGTTCATAAGCTAGAAAGAGTCTAAACTCTTTTAGATCAAATTTGCAAAGCCCTGTGTACATAAAAAAAAATTATAAATATACAGAAATAAAATTTAAAAATTACCTCCTTTTCAACTTGACTGCGCAAAGATTCATACTCACTAGTTACATCATCTATATCTTCTATGAGTTTATCGAGCTTCAGATATTGTGGGATAAAATCTACATATCTCCTTTTCAGATTATCCTGAACTTCCAGTTTAATATCTTCAAGTTTCCTCTTTAAATCAACAACCTTTAAAACTATATTTTCTTTTGCTAATTTTCCTATAAAAGAAAAAGATTACCGCAATAAAAGAGATGAAATATTCACAAAATTAATAAATCTAACATGCTAAGAGGAGTTTTATCTCATTTCATTTAATTTTGGGAAAAGAAATCTGATGAGGGGATTTCATTCAAAATGAAGAAAGCATTGAAGAAATCGAATCAGCATTAAATTACCCCCAGTAAATTATAAATATAAATCTTATTTATTAAGGATTTATCAGAATCAACACTGCTCAGCATTTTATCTACTATTTATTCCTTTTAAAGAAGTAAATTTAGATTAAATTTTGGATTACAGAAACATAAAAACTCAAAATTGAAATAAGGACTTTCAGGGAAAATATTAAAGTGCTATCTTCTATATTCTCCCATTCCTCTTCATATCAGAGGAAAAGATCTGCAATCCTTTTTAACAGGTTAATCGCCATGCCCGTCTCCCATAAACGAAATCGATGTGAAGAAATTTTGTCGTGCCCATATGTCACACATGCTACGTTTTTGCGATAAAAGCCATGGAAATTTCAATTTTTATCGAGCTTGTGTCATTTTCATTTATGCAGCTACTTCATAGATGCCCGCACAATGCTTGTAATTTTGTTATACAATAATAATAAGCAGATTTAGAATAATTTTTCCATTAGAATATGTTTTGAAAGGATTTAATTTCAGTGCTTATCATTTTTTCGCGTTTAATTTTTGCAAAATGAGTAAATCAAGTGAACCAGAGTATTTAAATCTTGAGGGATTGATTCAGAAGGCAGCTTTTTTTTCAGATGCTTTTGATTCTGAAGTATCGGAATTCGAAGATAGTGACAATACTGATAAGGGTTAATGAACAATTTTATATCTTTAAAAAAAACCATTAAATTTAAAGAAAGATATAGTGTTTTTATATTAATCCACTTAGAATTTTATAAACAATAAAAAACATCAATAAAAATTTAATGATTTTTGAACAAATTTTGTAAAAATTGTGCGACGAGTAAGAGGTTAATTGACCATGAAGCTATTTACAGTAGTCTCTTAGTAATCCGGCACATAACAGATCGGAGGACTCCCCGATTAATGGAGATACTTCTAGCATTTTTAAAAAAATGCATTTTAACCTTCCAGCGGGCGAAGCCTGCGCAAATTTTATGACAAACGGGATTTTCCATACCCTGTTTTCTTATTCGGAGTCAAAACTGTCTAAAAGTCATTGCTATTCCTCCATGCGACCCCTCTCTTTAGGATTAAATGGGTTTGTCCCAGTTTCAAGGTGTTTTCATACTGTTTTATGCTTCTGTCATAAATTTTATGCAGCACGCCTGCTTGTGTAACTTGATCATTTTTTTCACGTCTTAACGTTTCAGTTTGATAATTATAAAACCCATGCAGATTAGGGTGGTTTAATGCTTAATTTTACATTATTAAAAATATTTAATATGTAATAAGCCTGCCAATAATACACCAAGCCGAAGAATTTTTCTTGAAAAGATTAACGTTCAGTCTTATGAAAAAATACCTCACTACTCCAGTCCCAAAAATCTGATCTTCGCTATATGCCTTACCATCTCTTTAAGTTTAAATTATATATCACAACCTAAAAAAGCAAGTGAACTGTGACCAGAATTGAGAAGAACTTGTGGTTTTTGTTTGAAAAAAATAAAGCAACCTTCAAAATCCATGAAATGTAGTAGATGCAATATAGTGTACTTGTAAGCGTCACTCTCCAGCAAAAGTTAAATGTTTCATATGCAAGGACAAAGATTAGAAACTAAGAAGAAAGCCTTTATTGTACAATCTTAGTTTGTATTATAATTTTATTATTATATATTGCTTAATACATTTTTTATAAAATATTATTAAATCTCATTACTTTCTCTGATTTTAGAATAATTTTAGATTTTGAAAATAATATTAAAATTAATTTTCACTCTTGATGAAAATATTTGCTTTTCTGACATGTCTCTTATTAGTATTATGAAATAATTTGCAGCTGGCATAGTAAAAATGAAGAAAATTATTGTGTCGTAAAAAGTACGACACGCGCCTGCTCATGTTGTTAGCCTTTTTCATCGTCAAATGATGTTGTAGGCTCAGCAGAGCAACCATTAATAGCGTCAGCGGAATCTTAAAGACATTTTTGGTGTTGGTGTGGAAGACTTCTCAGAAGGCAACAAACATTACTGATGACAAACATTTATTTATGAACTATGTACAGATGAGAAACATTTTCGACTGTGAAAGCCTCACGGCAAAAATACACAAACACACCAGTCCTTACAACCTAGTACTGATTCACAGAGAAAGAATACGCACTTATATTCACCCTTTCTGGGCAATTTACATACTCCCAATGCCATCACGCACACTGGAAAATACCGAAAGAAAATCTGATTAGTTGCTCGTCAGATGACGTCATATTACTACCAGCAACTTGTTTACACTTGTTTCACTGTGCGAGATGGCGTCAGCTCATTTATCCCGAAGTTGATAAGAATTTATGATTCTAATGCCAACAAACGACCCCCTTCTTATCAACTCCAAGATATTACAAAAATATAAGTTACAAAAACTTCAATTGGAAAATACTAAAACTTGAAAAAGACAGTCTGATTAGTACCAGGTCAAAACAACTGGTCAGGCACTGATCAGAGTGACCAAAAAATTGTAATTTTTTCTAAAAATTTTAGATTTGAAAAATCTCCATGCAAAATCTCATTAATTGTTCCTTAACCATAGGCTTAGTAAAAATATCTGCCAAATTTAATTTATTTTGTATATATCTTAATTCAAATACCTTGTCATAAACTAAGTTTCTTAAAAAATGATACTTTACATCTATATGCTTAGTTCTCTGGTTCTCAAATGGTGAATTGGAAAAACCAATTGCCGCCTGATTGTCACAATATAATAAACAATCTTTAAGTATAAATTTAAACATTTATTGTTCAAAACATTCTTTATCCTGATCAGTTCCTTAGCTGCTTCCGTAAGGGTTACATACTCAGCCTCCATTGTGGATAAACTTATGCACCTTTGTTTGAACGTTCTCCATGAAATAGGAGTTTCATCCAGGAACAAAATATACCCACCAATAGAAACTCTATCGTCCCTATCAGCTGCGAAGTCTGAATCTGAATAGCATTTAAGATTCAAATTATTAACTTTAGACAGATCTAATTTATAATTTCTTGTACTTTGTAAATAACCTAACAATTTTAACAAACTTTGCCAATGCTTAATACCAGGATTAGACTGAAATTGTGATAATAGGTTCACCGCATACACTATGTCTGGTCTAGTTCTTCCAGCAATAAAAGCCAAAGATCCTAGCAAATTTCTATGAGGAAGATTAGACATTTCTTCAACTTCTTGCTTAGTACAAGGTGAATCTAATTTAGACAATACCTGTCCTTTAGGAATAGGCAACGAGCTTATTGGAAACTTAAATTTGGAATATAAATTACAAACTTTATCAATATATGAATTTTGATGTATAAAAAGTTTGCCGTCGACCTCCATAAATTCTATACCTAAAAGCTTCTTAGTCTTGCCTCAAGCCTTTAATTCAAAATGTCTCTTTAATAAATCAATTCCCAATTCCAAGTCTTTCCTGTTTTTGGCATACAAAATTATATCATCTACATACAACAACATCAATTTATTTTTATACATATAAACACAATTGCACCATTCAAATTTTAAAAAGTTCCATTCTTTGAGTACGTTATCCATTTCCAAAAACCACTGTCGACCGCTTTGATGCAGTCCATATATCGCTCTTTTCACTCTACAAACTTTGTCTGCTTCTACAACAAAACCTTCGGGTTGGGACATGTAAATTACTTCATCTAAATTTGCATCAAGATAGACATTATTAATATCAATTTGCACATTTAACCATTTAAACAAGCATACAAATACAGTAAAAAATAATCTGATAATCGAGAAATTTACAACAGGACTAAAAACCTTATCATAACTTTCTCCTTTAATTTGATTAAATCCCTGTGCAACTAAACAAGCCTTATAAGTAACTATTTCATTTTGCTCATTTCTCTTTAATGTATATACCCATCTATTACCCAATGTTTTTGCATCTTTTGGAGGTTTTACGAGCTCCCAAACATTGCGCTCATACATAACCTTTAATTCTTGCTTCATTGCATCCTCCCATTTCGATGCCTCGGGTACTTTAATAGCCTCTTTATAAGTTCTCGGGATTCTTACTTCTAATAAGTTTGCTTCATTTAAATTTAACAAGTCCGTAACTTTGCCCGACTTGGTATTCTTTCCACTAAAATTAAATAAGTTTTTATCGCACTGAATTTTATTCCTCTCACAATAACCCATTATGTCATTAAATGATCTCAGTCTAACATTAGTTCCCTCAATACCATAATAAATATCTATTCTGGAACCATCACTACGAGGAACAGCCTTACATACCCAATCAATAGATTTGCATGGAATTACATTTTGTTCTAAACTAGTTATTTCTCTCATCTCAACTATAGGTTTAGATGCACTTTCAACTACTCTAGGAGATTCTGACCGATTAATTAAATCATCATCTGCCAATGAGAAGATATCACCATCCTCTGGAAAATCTTTAAATAAAGTGAACCTTGAACCTTTAGAATCTGGCACTAACTCAACCCCCCCTTTTAGTCTCATCAAACCTAACATTAATAGTTTCAATAACTCTTTGATCCTCTAATAGTAAAATTCGGTAACTCTTAGTTGTTTGTGCATACCCGCACATTATCCCTAGTTTAGCTCGCACGTCAAGCTTCTTTCTAGTCTGTTTAGGGACTCCAACATAAGCTACACAACCAAATTTCTTTAAATGAGAGACTGACGGCTTCCTACCAGAATATAACTCAAATGGAGTTTTCTTGTTTTTATGGCAAACTCGGTTCCAAGTGTAAGTGAAGCATAACAGAGCTTCGGCCCAAAATTTTTGAGACATACCACTGGACTTTAATAAAGCTTTAACACCATCCAAAGCTGTCAGATTAAACCTTTCAGCTACACCATTCATTTCAGGGCTGTACAGATTAGTCTTTTCGTGACGAATCCCCAATTTATCAAGAAATTCCTCAAACTCTTGCTTACAAAACTCGAGTCCTCCATCAGTCATAACAGAAATCACCTTTCTATTCAAGAACCTTTTGGCCCTTTTCTGAAATCTTATAAATGTCTGAAAAGCATCAAATTTATTTCTGATGGGAAAAACAGTAACCTTACGAGAAAAATCATCTACTATCGTAAAAAAGTATCTATTACCACCCTGAGATAAACTGGAAGTGGACCACATAAATCCATATGTAACAACTCAAGAGGACGTTTTGACCTTATTTGTCCCATTGATTTGAAAGACACTCTCCTTGACTTAGCAAGTTTACATGAAATACAATCTTCAGTTAATCCAAACAACTTTGGAAGTCCTTTAACACTATTATTCTTACTTGTATTTAAGACATAATCATTATTAATGTGACAAAAGCTTTCATGCCATAAATCACTAGTATTAACTTTCTCTACTTGATTCGCTGATAAATTAACAGATTCGTTTTTAACTTTACTCATGGTTATATACTTAGAAGGCTTCAAAAAATACAGATAATTTTTTCTTAATGCATAAAACATCTTATTCCAATTTTTATCATATACATGAATTTTACCCTCACTTCCAATGAAGTTAACCCTCTGACTGCGTATCCCGCGATCTCCGTGGGTTGGAATCAAGTCTATTTTCTGCTGCATCCTGCGATTTTCACAGGCTAATATGTTTACTTAGTACTTTTATAGCGTTGGATCATATTATACTAATAAAGCTTTGCATATAAATATCAACTCGCTTGGCTCAATGGTATTTGAATGTGTTTGCAAACGCTGCATCTAAATTGTGATTTTAAAAAACTACACAGTCAGAGGGTTAATACCTAATCTTTCTAGTTTACCTCCCGATAGAAGGTTTCTACGTAAATTAGGATTATATAAAACATCCTTTAAAATGATATCACTAAATTTACCATCCTTATCTTTTTACTAAGAAATGAATTATGCCTTTTCCTTCAACTGGGCTTTCTTTTTCCCCAACAGCAAGCGTCATCTGCATATTACTAACTGGTTCAAAACTATAATATAAACTTTTATTACTGCAAAAATGTGCAGTAGCAGCTGTGTCAAAAGACCCAGCTTGTATTTTGACCAAAATCAGATGAATTTGCCTCATGACTATCTGGGAAAGTTTCTATTAAATTACTCTCAAGCTCGGAAAAGGCACTCTTTACTTTAAATTCAGTATTACTGGATTCATTAGTTTTAGGATTGGAAAGAGCAGCTATATGTTTACAATTGGCTATTAAATGATCATATGATTTACAAAAATAACAAGGACCAATTTGTTTATTTTTTACATTTGAAGTCTTATTTTAAAACCTTCTCACTTTAGAACTTCTAGTTTTTAATTTTTCAACTGCTTATAATAATTACCTGCTTCCTTCCGATGCATCTCATTAGAAAAAGCAACACTACTTACAGTATCCAGGTCCTTTCTCGTTAATCGTAAACGATTTTCTTCTAACAAAATCTCACTTTCAATCTTGTCAGGTTGAAACTCGGCATCTGTCCACCGATAAATAGTCTGTACTATAGACTGATATTCGGCTGGTAAACTTCTAATCATCTGATATAGTGGCTGTAGTTGATGACCAACTTTCCGTAGACGTTCGGCACCTTGCTTGACACGACAAAGAAACAATCCCAAAGCCTCTCCAGTTTCGAATCTTGTATTAAAAAATTCATCTAAAAGTTGAATCACCCTTGCTCTTGTGGTCGGCTCGAAATGCCTCTTGAGAATACGCCAGGCTTCAGCGCCATCTGTTGTTTGGGAAATTAAGGGCTTGAACTCAGGACTGATATATTAAGGTGTAGGAACGATCCTTTCTTAATTTAAGATCGTATTCTTCCCTCCAGCTTAGGACTTGCTTCGCGGAAGTGACCTCCGATGTTTCCGACTTTCCGGGTACTCTCGGCTTAGAATCTTCTGATGTTTCTGCCGGTTCCGTCTTGGACTCTTCAATAAATTGCCAGGCTCCATAATGAAGTAGTAAAACTCTTATCTCCACCTTCCACTGCTCCCAGTTGCTAGCCGTTAATAGGGTTATATTCGGAAAATCCATAATCGGCCCCCATCTCGGCGATCTCCAGAAAGACAGAAATAAAGTTCAATCATGTATCAGTAACAAAACTTCAAACTGAGAAAAGAAAACAACATCTTCACTTCCACACCATGAACCACTGTTAGAAGAAAGCTATCTGGGCCCATAATCACTGTTAGCCTTTTTCATCGTCAAATGACGTTGAAGGCTCAGCAGAGCAACCATTAATAGCATCAGCGGAATCTTAGACATTTTTGGTGTTGGTGTGGAAGACTTCTCAGAAGGCAACAAACATTACTGATGACAAACATTTATTTATGAACTATATACAGATGAGAAACATTTTGGACTGTGAAAACCTCACGGCAAAAATACACAAACACACCAGTCCTTACAACCTAGTACTGATTCACAGAGAAAGAATATGCACTTATATTCACCCTTTCTGGGCGATTTACATATTCCCGAAGCCATCTCGCACACTGGAAAATACAGAAAGAAAATCTGATTAGTCGCTCGTCAGATGACGTCATATTACTACCAGCAACTTCTTTACACTTTTCCACTGTGCGAGATGGCGTCAGCTCGTTTATCCCAAAGTTGATAAAAATTTATGATTCTAATGCCAACACATGTGAAATATTTTAGCGCACCTGCTGAAAGGTTAATAACAAAATCTATGCTTATTGCATAAAATATACACAATTATATAGAAAATTATACTACATATAATAAATATTACAAAACATGTTGTTTACATCACCTAAGACCAATGACATCAACATGTAGCGACTTTTTTCTCCTTTCATGCTCCCTACTGTATTCCTGTTGGCACTATTCCATTAATGCAGCCGCAAACATCACCAAGTTTAAATGCTCGTGCTATGATTTGTTCATGGCTATACTAACAGAATACCTTCTTATCTTCTCTCATTGACTCTAAAACTAGCCATTGTACATAATAATACAAGACAGGGAAGTAAAACTATTTTCAGAGAGACTAGAAGGGACACATTAATTCTGAGATAGAAATAAAATCCATCCTGCACAACTAGTCTATTTTTAAGAACTATGAATTATACAGAGAAAAACTATTAGCAAAGAAACTGTATATTGCTTATAATGAAAAGGTTACATTAAAGCTTCTTTAATAAAACCTTAACAAAATTTAAATTCCTAACTTTATTTACGAATAATCAAGAATGAATTCTGATTCATTTCAAGTAGGTAGCAGAAGAAAAGTAAAATATAAACAATAGCAATTAATACATAAGTTGTCTTACATAACCCCTTCCAATATATGATATGTCCGCTGGCACTATATAATATAGACAAGCAGTTCCCAACCGTTTTGGTTGTTTAAAAAAATATCTTGAGGCCCACTAACTAAATATAGGTGAAAAAATACAACCACATGTCATAAAATTAACATGTCATTTATATATTATATGCAAGTGTATGTAAGCAATTAGTAAAGCTTACTGTAAAAAGATTAAAAATATATTATTTATAAAGCAAAAAAAAAATTAGTGAGGCCTCTTGAAGCTTTCCCGACTTCGACTCGACTAGCATTCCACGGCTCACTAATACGCTGTTGGCGGCCCAGAAGTAAGCGGCGGCCTAAGTTGGGAATTGCTGATATATAGACTATTGGACCTACAAAATCATCAAATCAATCAAAATCATCAATCAACCGTCATCAAATTTAGCATGGATATATCTTGGATGGCACAAAACACGTCTTGGAAATATGTTCAAAAATGCCTGCTACATCTTTAGTAAAGGCAGAATTCCTGAGTAGTTTTATACCAATACCTTCAAAAAGTATAATGTCAAAAACCATTCTTACATTATACTTTTTGAAGGTATTGGTATAAAAAGTAACGGCAGAATTCCTTAGTAGTTTTATACCAATACCTTCAAAAAGTATAATGTCAAAAACCATTCTTACAGCTGAGGGGAAACATACCACTTTTTTGACATAATTAGAAGATTTCTCGCTTAATTTTCTCCCAATTTTAATAGCAGACGGGTAAACAATGCTGTTACCTAATTACATTTCTATTAACTTGAAGATGATTTTTAAAAGGACTCAGATAATTACCTGCGCCTTGCAGAACCTCTGCAACTATCGAAGACATTGTGGTTTAGTTTCTTAAGAAAACATTCAATTATTCATTCCAATAAAAAAACGTAGATAAACCAAAGAACTTAAAACTAAGCAGATGTTGAAAACATCAACATCAACAAACAATTTTTGCGGGAAATCGACTCTCAACTATCAGTCACAGTTAAAGTTTGGTTTCTGTTTGAGAGCAATTTTTAATTTAAACATCACTGTTTCGTGTTCATTATTTTTGGGTGGAAAAAAATATTTCAATAAGTTGATCCCACATAAATTTATGCTTTGTTAATATGCTTTATTGAATAAATTCTTATTGGTTGATGATTGAAAAGTGAATTTCAAATAGATTCAAAAACTCGCTTAGCGGTATAGAAACTGCCCAGTACTTTCACTTTCATTTTCAATAG
This sequence comes from Araneus ventricosus, assembly GCA_013235015.1. Classification (NCBI taxonomy): domain Eukaryota; kingdom Metazoa; phylum Arthropoda; class Arachnida; order Araneae; family Araneidae; genus Araneus; species Araneus ventricosus. Next base: position 31,704 of record BGPR01009478.1, read on the forward strand.
CAGAAATAAAAGTAAATTTTTACTTGCGTTGCGTGTTTCCGGATGAATTGTGGTGACGGAACTGAAACATGTTGAGGCGAAATGCACGCAAGTTCCTAAAGTATTTGTTATTCGCTTCTGTGGTTTTAATTGGTGGTCTTGTAATATTAAAATCTTTTATAACTGTCAATGACATCGATGTGAACAGTATTAAAAGTCAAGACAAATATTCTGGACTTCCTAAAGCTCCAAATAAACATAAAGTACCGTCGGTATGATTGATTGTTTTTATTCCCTTTATCAATCTTTTTTTTTCTTTTGTTAATCGGTAGCTTTATAAAATACTGATTTTAATAGAATATCCTTACCTGCCAATGAACTGTTAACTAAGAAATGTGTATTTTTTTTTTTTTCATGGAAAAAGGATGTACAAGGAATAGTTCATTTCGCATGTTGGTAATAAAAACTTGCATATATAAAAAAGTTGTGTCAGTGTTAATATTTTGCTTGCCAAAATATTCAGATTGATAGTTAAAATTCCTTAGTTACCCTATGTGGTAAATGAAGTTTTTAATATACCTGTTTTCTTGGGTTAAGTAATCATAAAAAAAGATTACAATTGTGTATAATTGTTGTCGAGGACGGCCATGCGAATGGTGGGACCGCACAAGGCCCCGTGCTTCTGAAACTGAGGGATTTTACAAAATGAAAATGCCTTTTTGCGATTTGTTTGTTTTTATCTGGACATACATGTTAAACATTGCAGAAACAGGAGACTGCGAGTTATACATTCTGACTTCTTTGGGAAATGGCTGTAGCCGGTTTCGGGTGATAACATTCAATACATTCCTTGTTCCCGAGACAATTGCTTTAGGATCTTCTGAGGGGATCCACATCTGTTCCCCTAATGGCCAGCAGACAGTCTTTCCCAGGGCAGCTTAAAGAGACGCCTCTAAATGAATGTGTTATCTTCGGCTTATCTAGTTCTAAATTGAGCACATCTCTTCCCCTTGTGTCCAGCAGGATTGCTAAACGATGATGAACCACGTATGTCAAAAGAGTTTCTTGTAAAAAGTGTGGTTTTCCAGAATCTATGAATTCATCGTAGGTACTTGCTAAAAGGTATTTTGCTAAATCTATCCATTCCACTATCAATCCATCGCTGACACACACTTTGTGGTGCACCCTCCTCATCTTCTCCTTATCTAGTTCTCTGTTAAGCACATGCATTTCTCTTGTGCCCAGTAGAACTGTTATGATGAGGCACATATCGCAGGGGTTTCTCTCTTTTCTTGTTAAGTGTGGTTTTCCAGCATCTATAAATTCATCGTAGGTACTTGTTGAAAGGTAGTCTGTTACATCTATCCTTCAGAGTTTAATCAATAGCAGTGAATCTGAATTATTGAATCTGGAATATTATTTGGATTGTGTGAAACACTACGGATAACAAAATGAGTCTTCTCGGAAGCTTAATTTTCAGTTGAATAGTTTTTTCACATTCAGAATATCAGCCGTACAGCAAAATAAAATATTCTGCTTTTGTTCTTGCAGACAAATTTCAGGTATGCTATTAATTATCTTTTTTCTATAGTTATTCATTAAACACCATTTTTTTTTTACAAAAAGAAAATTGTAATATTATAATAGGTTTATCAATTTAAAAACATTGTAGTTTCCCCTTTGTTTTTGTAGTGCAATATTTTTGCTATTTGTTAATATTGGATACATTTCGGATAAAAGATTTTTTTTATTAACAAACGACAGTTTGTGTTTTCTACTCTTATATGTTGTGCAGTTTTTATTATAAAATGCTACTTATTTGGAATCTTTCTATTATTTTGACGAACTACATATCAAAATCATTTGGATAAGTTTTAAAATATACAAAGCATTTTCAAGATTAATTCAATTTAAATATCCTAAAACCGAAACTCGCAGTAGGTTGTGCATAATTGTGGATAAGTTTGTGATCAGGTGATTATCTTTTTTTTGGTTTTATCTTTTTGGTAAATTTGTTATTAAATATGAAAAAAATAATAAGCTCAAATTTTAAGAATTCATTTCTTATTCTAAGTTAAAAGAAAATGAATATTCATACAATATGAAATTTTATTTCAATACTGTAATTGTAAATCGACAGAAAAATTGAAAGAGCAGGATGGACTTTCTCTTTCAGTTGATGATTTAATTTGCACTTGCACCAAATAATCGAATCCTCTTCAGTCCCAATGACTGAGCAACCTCTACATGATTTAAATTTACTTATAAGTTTATCTGAGTTTATACTTTTCTCTCTCTCTGAAATATATTTACCGTAATTCGCATTTAGTATTGAATATTCAGTACGTTTCTGTCCTTATTCTACAATAATGGAAGCACATGTTTTCCTACTTGAATCGAAAAGTGTAAAAATATTTAACATTTCTTTTGTTTTAGAATTGCTATAAAGTTTTTAAATTTTATACTTTCTTATGGTGGGGATGTTTTCTCAAATCTGAGAAATACACTTCAGATACTTTTAACAATTTCAGTGTCTGTTGCTAGTTGTAAACGCCATTCAATAAACTGATATTAATATTGTCTTTTTCTTGAGCAACCATGGGAGATGGCCTGAGTGATCTTGCATTTCTCATCATCAAAAAATACACTTCTGATAAAATTAATTCGATGGAGTAATTGATGAATTTTCCTCCATAGAAGCTAAAAAAGTGCATGTTTAATCGAAATCCAATATAATTCGAACTATTATTTGTCTAGTATAACACTACATTACTAAGTATTGCATATTTGGATTATTTAACCTTCTATCATCCATGTGTATTGTAGGAGATACTTATATTATGCATTGCATTACTTGCTTACGTCGTTCTTTTATAAATTTAAGTACAATTTTTATTTATATAATCTTTATTTAGTATGCAGCTATTAAATACAGATTACATAAATATAAGTTGCATTCATTTTTGTAAATTGACACGATATAAATATATAATATGATGCACGAAACAAGTACCTCGCACATACGCTCGACTTCTGGAGTGTTAAATTTTTGCCTTTTCATAATTATTTTTGACTAGTTAATAACTATTATTAAATTAACTTCATTATTGATTTCGCGTAGGATAATATTTTTAACAATTTTAGCACTAAAGATTGCACATTGGTCATATTAAATTTAAAAATTATTTTAATTATCAAAAATTATTTTTAAAATTATATTTCTTATGCATAAATTATATTAATTTATTAATTACGTCCTTTTCCAATCTGAGCAATTTAATAATTACCAAAATGCAATAAATCATTATTTTGTTATATTAATTTTGTTGCAAGGCCCTGCAAACCAACTTTGAACCAGGCCCCAATTTGTTTGGGCCGGCCCTGATTGTTATGTAAAATAAGAGCATATCAAAATTTAATATTCAGTCTGAATAAATATTTTGTTATTATTCCTTGTGAAAGGGATGGATAAAATACTAAGGGCTAATGCATAAACTAGAAATTCAGAGGATATACAGTAGAATCTCCCTACAGCGAATTTGTCCCTGTAACGAAATTTTTAATCGGAATGTTAAAAAGCATTCAAAATATTCTCCCTATAATGAATTTTTTCAGACGTTTATCTTTTCGATTTTTGTCATTTTTGAAGAAAGTTGCTACTTTCTGTACAAACAAATCTCTCACACGTGCAACCACTTGCATTGTTCATTCCAGCAATAACATCTCCCTACAAAAACGCTAGCTTTTAAAGGAGACAAATGTTTCGGATGAAAGAAAAGCAAACAAAGATTCCCAATTTTGTTATGTTCCAACATGACTGGCGAAAAAAAGTTAAAGATGCTTGTTTTTGGCAAAAGTAAATCTCCAAGGTGCTTCAAAGGAATAAAATTTTTAGAAGTTAAATACGAATTCAAGGAAAAATCGTAGATGACATCTGAAATTTTTGGCAGATGGTTGAAAGCATTGGACAAGCAAATGGCACAACACCGTAAAATTGCTTATCGTCAATTATCCAATTCATTCAAAAGATGTGGAGAAAAGCTAAAAAAATTTTAGTGTCATTTTCTTTCCTCCTAACTGCACAAAAATTTGCAGCCCCTGGATCTCGGAATAATTAAAAATTTAAAAATGTTCTATAGGAAAAGAATTTTGAAAGAAATGATCAGTGCAATTAAAAAAAAAAAAAAAGAAACAGTTCAAGAAAACATCGATCTTCAAAAAGCAATTGCAGAACTTTATAAAGTATGGAAATTTGATGTAGCTGCTAAAAAAATTAGTAATTGCTTTAAAAGAGGAGTCTTCAGTAATCAGACAGATGACAGTGATTCCGACGATGAAGATGCGATCTTGGCCGACTTGAAAGAAAAATGGAAAACAGTAGAAGGGAATGGAAGAATAACAGATGATGCAATACCCTCTGACATTTTAGAAGGGGATGCAGAACAGTTAACTGTTTCATATCCTACAGATGAAGAGATTTTGAAAAGTTTAATGGACAACAATAAAGGCCAGGAAAATGACAGTTATTCCGAAAATGAAGACTGTGATACAGCCAAAACCACATAGACCTAAATGCTACGATCATTCGAAACCATTAAAAGTGGTTTCCAAATGGAAGAAAATGTGCCCGACTCTATTTTTAGCTCACTCATAAAATGTGAAAATTTAACATCACGAAATGCAAAGCAATGTAAAATAATGGAATTTTTCAATTAAAACAAACGTAAATACGTACTAGTACACATTATTTTCTAAATTGGTGAATTGTCTTCACTTTTGAGCATTTTATTTATACAATAAAAATGAGTATAATTTTAAAAAATTATTTTATATTACTTTATTTTTAATTGAAAGTCATAATTAAATACTTTTGAACTTATCGCACATACTAAAAGGTTTGTAGCATTTGCTTAAATAACTGCAAAAATCTAATCTCCGTATAACGAAATTTTCTCTATAGCGAATTTTTCAACTGGAACCAAGCGATTTCGTTATAGGGAGACTCCACTGTATTTTTTTTTCCTCTAAATAATTTCTTGAGTTATAAAGTTTACCTCCTGGTAATGATATTTTACATGCCTTTGCATCTTAAAAATTGGCTCCATTGCTAACTTTGACTCCTTTTTCTGAAAAATTGATTGGCTTTATTAAAAAATGAAAAACACAGTTCGATTTTTCTGGCATCGGCTCAGTTAATAGAAACCTCAGTTGATAGGACCTCGGATAATTGGAGTTCCACTGTAGGTGGTATTTTTATGCTCTGAGCAGGAAGAGCGTAATCAAGTCATCTTTCACTCAAATTTTAAAGGTTAATATGAAATAATTTAATTTTATTAAATTTCTGGAAGCTCAAGTTTTCCCGAACCGTATTTGTTATATATTTATGTACTTAATGTTTCATAAAGATTTTTAAGATTAAGTTATTAGCTCTAGGAGCAAAATGCCTTGAGTTTTTAATCATTTATCCAGATAATCATTTTGTTTTAATAATTAATGCAAAAAAAAAAAATAAAAAATTAGATGAAAAATGTCTTGCATAAATTATGTTAATTTTTTATATTTTATTTTCTAATTTTATATAATTTTTTTTTTTCTTTTTTTTGTTTTGAAACATGTTTAACAAGTTTTTATATTTTTCAAAATAATATCCACAGCATTAATATTATTTTTATCCCTTATATTTGACTTGTATAAAATATTCATTATTCATGTTTATTTTGTTTAGAATGATGAAAAAATAGACTGGCATAACTATACCCAAATAAGTATTGAAAAAAATAGAAAAGGAGCTGGTGAACAAGGAGTTGCATTTTATTTACCACCAGGTACAGAGAAACGCAAAGATGATTTGTATAAAGTCAATGGTTTCAATGGATTAGCTAGCGATTATATAGCTATCAATCGTTCAATTGCTGATATAAGACATAAAGAGTAAGTGTTTTTTTCCCTTGTGTATGATGAATCTATATATTTTTTACATTTTAATTTTTTATTTAAACAGGGTGTCCACTCTTATCGTGGTCCAATAACTAATTTCTAAACTGTTAGAGATAGACATATAGTTCCATTTGGGAAAAATGCTTTAAATGAAGGGGAGAATTATATTTTATGTTTTTTGAGTCAATAAATATATTTCTGAAAAAGTTATGAATTATAATTTTTTATATGGTCCTCCAGTCCTATCGGTCATACTTAGTAAAATATTCTTCACTCACTAACATTTTAAACAAAAAAGAAGTTCCACTCTTCTGCTACTAAAACTGACCAAGTTATGGAGCTTTAAATATCATAATTTTAAACCACTCATTGGCCTTGTCAAGCAAGTGTTGCGCATTGATTGGTGGATCGTCTTTGATGTGGCTATTAAAATGGTGTAAAGTGGTCTAAGTTAGCGATATTCAAAGCTTCATAACTTAGTCAGTTTTAGTCTCAGAAGAGTGGAACTTTTATTTGTTTAAAATGAAAATGCGTGGAGAATATTTTACTAAATGTGATTGATAGAACCAGGGGACTGTATAAAAAGTTAGAATTCGTAACTTTTTCAGAAATATATTTATGGACTCATAAAACTTAAAATATATTTCTTCCCTTCATTCAAAGCCTTTTTGCAATTGGAACTATGTCTTTCTCTAACAGTTTAGAAATTAGCTATTGGACTACGATAAGAGTGACCACTTTGTATATTAACCTGCTTACTGTATCATACATGCAAATCAATAGAAAAAGAGCTTGATACGTTTTAAAAATCACATGTGTTACAAATTAGTTAGTTTTTTTTTTTAAATCAACTGTTGTTGCTATTTATTATCTTCTAAGTTTAAAGTCACTTTAAATTTAACAAACTTCTTTCAATCTGTTATTAGAGTTTGTCTTGCTACTAAAATATTTATAAATAAATGCCTTAGTCATACTCTAATACATTTTCTTTAAAGATGTAATTGATTGTGATAAATCTTAATAAACTTCTTCCTGTAGTCCTTTATTTCAGAGATGTAAAAATTTGAATGTATAGCAATTTTGTAAGCTAAAATAGTTTAGGGGCCAAAGAGTGAGCCTGCTTCTAAAATAACCTTGTCATTATCATAGTTTGGACGTTAGAATAGTTGAAAATTTCCATATCAAACAGTCAAAACATTTAAAACATCAAAAATCATTGTATGAATATTTGTGTTTTCATATCCTCGACTATTTCTTGTTTGCTTGCTTTCAAGAATTATTCCAGTTTACCTGCCTAATTTTTATAGTAATATTCAAGAACATTAGGTTATGTGCAAAAATTTTCAAAGAAACTGCATTATGTATCTGATTATAGTAATTTGCCAGTTTTTAAGAATAAAAGACTCTATCAAACTAGTTTTCTGGAAATAAAAAAAAAGCAAAGTTGACAGAACAGGGAAAGCTACAAAGTGTACCATTACACTCAGTTATATGACCCTAAAGTGCAAGGTGGTCAAATGTAACTGGAATTGATTTGTTTATAAACAAGTCGCAGTTCACTACAGCCTTGCAACCTTGAGAGTGTGTAGCCACAACGTCCACCCACCCTCCTGTTCAGTACTGTCTGAGAGTTACTGAAGTGATTGGTGAACTGAAAGTGCTGTGGAACATGAAACTCATTGTAATCAGATTCCTTGTTGGAGAAAGTGTCCTGCTCTGCGAAATTCACCATAGGCTCCAACGGAGGAATTTCTCTCACAAACAGTGTTTGAGTGATGCAAGTGCTTCTGAGAGGGTTACCTGTTGTAAGGCATGTGGTTTGCAGACAACAACACCGCCATCTAGACTGTTCAGAAGTGGATATGCTGCCAACCAAAAGTCTGTTTGAAAAGGGCATCAGGATGCTTCCTGAACATTGGAAAAAATGTGTTCAAATCCAGAAGGGGGGGGGGGGGCCAAATTAATTGGAAAAAAAAATTTTGGAATTTTTTTTTAATCGGGCCCACTCGTATTTGAACTACCTTGTATTTAAAAAATTGTTGATATATGTGAATAGTATTTAGTTTTAGTTACCAATAATCAATATTCTATTACAAGACACTATATTTAAAATAACAGTTTTTAATTTTGTAGATCTCTTTCTGTAGCCTCATTATAATAGACGCATGGGTAGAAATATGCATTTTCTACCGCTGCAATCAATTGTAGATTTTTAAGTACTGTTAACTTGAATTATCACTAAATTTAATATTTTCTACTTCTAGAAGAATTTTCCACCATTGTTATGATTATTGTTTCTGTATAGATGTCGCTTCATTTTAGGGCACAAAGATTTCCTTTTTGTCAAATTAGTAGTTACATGCGAAAAAGAACGTCTGCTCACTTTACCAGAGTCCCAAATTATTCATTGTCGCCATTTCACTAAGCATATGAAATATACACTGAACTTATTAATACCTTTAAATGCACATGTAAAATTTCTTTTTATTTGACTGTATATTGTTATTAATTATGTGATTAACAGATACTGAGACCATACTGTTTCTATGTAAAAATTAAATTCATTTTAGCATTTGATAGAGTTAAGTTGTGAATCTTTAATATTTCTGACTATTGTGAACTGGTATCAAAATGAAATGGTGTCTTGCAAATATGTAATATATTACATGATATTTCTATGAGATGCATAATTTAATTTAGAGTTAATGAAGGAAATGAAGTTTTGATATGAAAAAAAAATATTTTTGTTTTGTAATTTGATTTATGTTTTTCTCAATTTTAGTTGTTTAAAGAAAAAGTATTTAAGGAATCTGCCAACGGCCAGTATTGTTGTTCCATTTCACAATGAACATCTTTCTACCCTTTTGCGCACTGCCACAAGTGTAATTAATCGAGCTCCACCAGAACTAATTAAGGAGGTTATACTAGTGGATGATTTTAGCACAAAAAGTAAGAAACTTGTTTGTAAATAAAGTAAATTGCCTGAAGGAATAAATGCTGTGTACTTTGTGGAAGTTAAAAAGTTTTTGTAAATGACCGATATTTGCTGAATTTTTTCCATAACCTATTTTCCATAGGTCTATTAGTTTGTGTACTAATTCTAAGTAACTTGTATGATAATTAATGTGTATTGTATTATTAATTTTTATGTGAATTATTTCTTATGAAGGTATTATTGGAAAAAAAAAGCAATAGAATGCTTGGATATTCATATGTGTTCGATTCCAAAGAAAATACTTGCTTTTACTTTGTCAGAATTCTTCTAATAAAGATATACCTATGTCTGCATTATTTTTTTAATATCAAATATTCTGCAATATATATATATATATTAGCCTCTTGAGACCCAAAGGTATAATTTTCAAACAATTTCTCAAAATTCGAGATTAATACTCTTGATAGGATTACATAATACTGTATATAATTAATTTATTAATTATATATTAATTAGTATAACTAACATAATTAATTATTCACAATTAAGAGATGACAGCATGGGACCATCCAAAGCATTGGACAGCAGGATTTAAGGGCTCTGAATGGGAAAAAAACTTTTTTGTAAATAAAACACAAATGTCCATTAAAATTGATGCAGAGTCTCGGGAGGATATATTTGTAATTCAATTGATGAATTACATCAATATACAGTGAAATAATCAAATATAATATTGCCATTTGCAAAAACTTTGATTTTTAATTCTTCAAATACATTATTTTCTGGGGCTTTTATTACTTTATGCAATGATTTTTAAATCTTGATGAATTACTGCATGAATCAAATTAAAAGATTTAATTTATAAGCAAAAAAATTTGGTGATGTTTTGCAACTTATGAATTATGTTATATTAATTTTGTTCATAAATTAGAAAATAATTATTAAAGCTCATAATCATTATACTTCTTTCTTTTTATATTTATCTTGAAATTTATTTTCTCGAAGTGAATAGGATGGCAAAATCATTTTAGAAGTTTCTTAGAGTGTATAATGAATATTTGTTTTTCCATATGCCTTTTAGATAAATCATTTTATTTAATCTTTTAGCTGAACTGAAACACGAGTTAGAGACCTACATAAAGAAATACTTACCCAAAGTAAGAGTTTTGCGAGCGTCAAAGAGAGAAGGTTTAATCCGAGCCAGATTAATTGGTGCCAAGGCAGCAACAGGAGATGTGCTCATTTTTCTCGATTCCCATACTGAAGCTAACATCAATTGGCTTCCTCCATTGCTAGGTACAATTTATTTTGTATGTATCAATGGTTATATATCAACCCTCCAAAGAACTGCTTATTTATACTTGATGAGATTCAATTCTGAGTTCAGTTATATTAATGTCCCATTTTGAAGCAACATGAGGGTCGGATGGAAAGGACAACACCTGAGTTGGCACCCTCTTTCCAATATTTGCACTACACCAGCAGGGATTTGGTTATGAGAATTTGGCATTTAATACTGTGTATTTTTACATTCCCATATGTTAAGTTTACATACTCAAAATGTTGTAATTGCCAAAATAATTCAACATCAAGATTTTGATGAAAGTTTAAGTTTTTTTTTACCTCCCTTGGTTTTTTTTTTCAGGGGTGGGAATGGAATTATGTCATTCTGTTCATTTTGAGCATGATGAACACATTAATTCAAAAACCAAATGGATAAAATTTGACTTGTGGTCCTTATTTCAAAATTATAGATCAGAGGAGATGCTGTGATATTTTTTAATCATTACATTCAATAAATCATTCTTATTTCTTTGATGAACTGTCACTAGCAAAAGCAGTTTTGGATTCCTTTAGATGATTTTTATTCATGTCAACAGAGTACATTTTTTTGCATGACCCATAAGTTCAGTTATTTTGTGCTACACATTTCAAGTAACATCTGTATGCTATAAAGTTGAGAGAGTTGAATACTCATAATATTTTTTATATGTAGTTGAATCTTTGTATTCCAAAGAATTTTCTTCACTGAAATTTTAAAACAAATCTATGAATAAATGTGTGTTGGCTTCTATGAAACTAACACTGAAGATATAAATTTAAGGCAATTGCAAGATCTAAGCAATTTGAGGGTTGATTATTGATAATATTTCACAAGAATGAAACTAAATAATCAATTAACTTTAAGAATCGTATATTTATATATTATGTTTTGATAAGTAAGATTTAAACAAAACAGTTTGAAACTAAACAATTATTTAATTTTCTCCCTATTAAGGCTAAACTCCTTTGAAATATGAATTTCAATTTTCAAAATACAAAAGATAATTATTATTACTTGTGAAATAGCCATTCTAAAATAAGGTTATCTAATATTGATTTTAGTTTCTTACTTTTTATTAGGCTTTTGATTTTGATTGTATGGCTGTTTCAATTGTTTTACTTGCCTCATTTTTATAATTCTACTGTTTTCTTTATTTTAGAGCCGATTGCCAAAGACAGAAGAACAGTTACCTGTCCATTTATAGATGTTATAGACTATGAGACATTTGCTTACAGGGCACAAGATGAAGGAGCCAGGGGTTCTTTTGACTGGGAACTATATTATAAAAGGCTTCCTTTGTTGCCTGAAGATCTTAAACATCCTGCAGAACCCTTTAAGTATGTGAAAAATTATTCTATATAGATATTTGAATAGCATTTCTTTGAAGACATATTTGAATTGTCAGTAACGTCAGCTTTTAATAATTTTTTTAAATGTGGGAATATATTTTAAATACTTTTCTATAATTTCAATGATGTTTTTTATTATATCAATACTTATTTGCTTGTTCTTAAATGTGGATTAGGAACAGGGATGTAGTGGAGCCTGGAGCGCCATTCCGGCACTGCTTTTTTTTAAAAAATTTTTACTAGATATATTACAAAAAAAAATTGTAAAAACCTCCTTAAGACGGTGTGATTTTTGTAACCCATATGCAAAAAATATGCAGACAGTTGTTTATTGAAGGAAAAAAAAATGTGTTCTGAAATTAAACTTATAAGCTAACTTTATGCCTTCATTAGTTGTTTGAAAAATATGTCTTAGTAGCCATGATTTTGGCATTTATCAAATAATTTTTAAAAAGTAGGATCAATGAAAATCATTTTAGACTAATATAGTAATTCATTATCTCAAACTAACAATGCTTGCATTTATATTTCAATCTCGTGTATGAAAATAGTGACTGTCACATGTTGTAATATAATTTTAACTTTGTAGAAGCCCAGTTATGGCTGGTGGATTATTTGCTATCGATCGTTCCTACTTTTGGGAATTGGGTGGCTATGATGAAGGTCTTGATGTCTGGGGTGGCGAGCAGTATGAACTGTCTTTCAAAATTTGGCAGTGTGGAGGGCAGATGGTAGACGCACCATGTTCAAGGATTGGTCACATTTACCGAAAATTTCCACCTTTCCCTAATCCTGGCATTGGTGATTTTGTTGGTAGGGTAAGTATATAAAATTCTACCACTTTTTGTATCTTGATGTGTATTTTCTTCAAGTTTTCATATTTTGTATGTTAAACATAATTTTTAATAATGAATCGCTGAAGATATTTATTGAAATTTAGTTCAACTTTTGTTACATCAAGTTTACTTGTTATAAACTTCTAAAGGTATGTTGAAGAAAATTATTCCATGAAATTTTTTATACATTTTTCTCTAACAAGTTCTAGTTAAACCAAATTTTAGTTTTCATGTTTATAATTGCAAAGTTTAACTGTAAATAAACTTATTTGTATGTAATATGTGTAGGTGAGTCATTTTGAGAATTTAATGATTCAAATTGTGATATAATTTGTTTTTAGTACTATTGATTATTGTATCTTGTATATTCTTATTTTTGGGGGTTTATTTGATTTAGTTTTAAAACATGTATAAGCAGTTGATCTAAATTTCAAGAATTGAAATAATGTGATATTTTCTTCTCTCTTGTTATGTGCTTTAGCTGTCATTTGCTTCCTCTCTTTAAGTTAAATGTTTGTGACTATACTTTTTTTTTCTTTTCGTCCTCAGAATTATAAACGAGTGGCTGAAGTGTGGATGGATGAATACAAAGAATATTTATATCTGAGACGTCCTCATTACCGCGATTTAGATCCAGGCGATATTTCTCAACAAAAAGCCTTAAGAGAAAGACTAAAATGCAAACCTTTTAAGTGGTTTATGGAAGAAATTGCATTTGATCAACCAAAGAAATACCCACCAATTGAACCTCCTAATTTTGCTGAAGGAGAGGTAAAGTAATGTTTTAAAAGTTTTATATAACTGTTTTTATAAACCCACTGCTGCAGTTTTATTTTTCTGTAAAAATGAAATGAAAATTATTTAATTATATTTTTTATTTTCATGACTAACATTCAAAGTTTTCTGAAAGTTAAGATATTTATTTGATGCTTAACACCATGTTTTATTTATTATCGTATATTATTGCTATACAAAAACAATACAGGATGGTCATAAATTATTGGACCCATTTCAAAAATTATTTTTAAAAAACTAATGTTACAAATGTGCTTTTTTTAAAAAATGAGAGGGCAAATAAAAAAGTTTTTTTTAAAATAGGTGGCATACCATTACAGCGTCCAAAATTTGCTACAGCGAGATATTTCCATATGCAATGCTACCGATCAGCAGAAGCCGAAACTTGTTTTCTAGTTGCCATTTTTAGTTTTTTTTAATATTTTGAAAACTATTCAGTTTTTGAATTACAGTCGATTTAAAAAATTAAAGAACGTAAAATTCTCTACAAATACATTTTTTTTTCTTCCCTCTAACTTGAATAGTTTCGCAGATAATGGCTTTCAAAAATGGGAGATGTCCAATAAGTTATGACCACCCTGTGTTTCTCTCCTTAACCCATTAATGCCCAAATTAATTTAAAGCATAGATTTCAATATATTGCTATTAAACTATGTTTAAAATATCAAGACTAGGTTAACTGTGAAGTAAAATTAAAATCAGTGAAAAAAATTTTAAAAAATCAGCAAAAAATCATTTTTTTAAAACTTTTTTTTACATGGATATTAAAGATTTTTAAAATACAGCAAAATATCAAAAAATAAAAATTACTTTCCAATTCCTTGCATTACCGCAAAAAAAAAAAAAAAAAAAAAAAAATCAAAATGATGTTAAATCTAGTTAGCTAGAGGAAAACTGTTTAGGAGTGCAGGAATACCTATTAACTGCATTTACAAAGCAAAAAAGAAACAATGGAGTGCATTCAGTTCAGCCACGGAAGTGAAATGTGACTGTTCTCTAAATAGGATGCCGGGCATTGACAGGTTAATGCGCAGTAGAAAGATGAAAAAAATTCAGTCAGCTACTATTTTGACTAAGATGAAAAAAGTTTATTACAAACAAAACTTGTGAATTAACAACATTTGTTCATATATTATCATTATTCTTAAATTTAAAAAAATTATTAAAATATTTCGATGTAGGTTTTGTTTTATAAGCTTAATTATGTAGCTCTTTACATTTAAACTAGTCCCAGCAACTATAATTTCACGACAGCCGTTCTTTGCTCGCTTGTTGGTTACCTGCTAAGCTAAAAAAGCTATGTAATAAAGAGAAAGAAATGAAATTAATAACAAACTTAATTGCTATTTTTAGTTTTTAATTTTAAAACATGATAAAATTTTGAAATTCCAGCAGTATTTCATTTAAGGTCAATAGATTTTGAAATGAATGATACCAAACACATGTGTAGAATTTAAAATATGCCTGGTATAATGAATTTCATAAAAACATGACTAATTTTGGCTATCTTTTTATATAGAGAATAGATTAGTTGTTTATTTACTTATTTTACAGCGTGACAGTATTATGTTTGGAATATTTTTATGTAATTTTTAATATGCATTCTAAAAACCTGAAGAGTTTTCTTTCATTTATTTTGAAGGGGTATTGTTTTTTGAAAGTGAATCTTAATATTTGTATATGTAGAAATTTGTAAATGAAATATTAATGATTTATTTTTAAATGAGGTTTTGCATGTTGCTGCCAGTTATGTTTCAAATGTTTTTACAGTATTGTAGATAAATTTAAAATGAACTGTCTGTAAAGTATACATTTTCTTTTCATACAGATAAGAAATGTGGCTAGTAATTTATGCATTGATACAAGATTCCGTAAACAGAATGACAGATTTGGTCTTGAAAAGTGCACCAAAGATAATCCTGCTCAAGGAGGAGAACAAGTAATTAAAATTTATATAAAATTGTTATATTTTTGGGGGGATTTCTCTCTTCCTCTCCCCTACAAGGGGAATTTTTTAAACAAGATATGTAATTAGATCAGATTACATACCTGATAAAAAGTTCTATCAATGGAGTCATCTCAACTGAAATGCATTAAATAAAGGATAAGATATTTTATGAGAATTTTAGCTTAAAATGAACGTGAGAACTGTAATAGACTGGCTCTTTCTTTAACTCTCTGGAAGTAGGATGCACCACTTCATTCACTGAATCAAATGTTGTCGTGGTTTCAGCCAATTTTCACTGAATACATTTCATCTTATTTTATAATTTAGAAATAAGAAATGTAATTTTTTTCTGTAAGCAATATTAATGTTAGTTATCAAAGATGACATGATAAATCATGCATTCATACCTGGTTTACTATCATTCTCAATCTAACACCCTACATAATGATTACTGAGTAAGATCCTGTCCATAAATTTATAATAATATTTTTAATCAATGATGATCATTATATTAATCTGGATATTATGAATCATTGTGTAGTGCATTTTATTTAAAATGATGGGCAGGCTAATCTGATATCTATTTTAACTAACTTCTCCAAGGGAATGATACAAAAAATTAAAATGATGTTATATGAGAAAACAATTGCAAATTTATACATACATGCCACTGTGATGTCTATAGTTCTTATCTCCCTTCTGCATTTATTTTGGACATAATAGTACTCACTTCCATTGAGCCATTTGGTTGAAACATTGTATATTTTTTGTTAGTCTTTATGTATATAAAGAGAGAAATCAAGATAGTTTTAGTAATTATAATGTTACAAAGCTATTAAGTCGTTTCCCTGAGATGCTAATCTTGGCAACCATTTTGGCGACAAAGAGAATTTTCTAGAAGGACCTCGAACTTTCAAGCTATTTCTACTGGTTTCATGAACTTTCTAGAGATTATGTCACTTCCTACGTAATGAAGTCGCTTCCTGTTGAAAAGTATAAAGGCAAGCTCTCAAGCCAAGAAGAGTCAGTTGGATCTTGATCAGCAAACAAGCTGGTGAGCTAATAGGAAACCTTTGAGCGCTGTGTTGAGATTTAATGGTAATCTCTGTTGTGAATTTTTACAAGTGCTGTTTTAATACTTGTGTTACGTTTCTTTGCCTAGAATACCTGTAAAATAAAGAGCTTTATTTTTGTAATCCTGCTTATTGGACTGCATTCACGTACACCCACAAGACGATTTTGTCACAATTATTGTTGTAATAATAATTTTTAAATTGTAATAACTGATATAATGTAGGATAGATTTTTGTGTAATTATTATGTGAAAGAAATGTTTTTAAAATTGCAAGTGATGTTCAAAATATTAAATAAAATATTTTTGTTAAATAATTCAAACAATATGGGACTGAAAGAAACTGATATAAATTTTTCTCTTCTAGCAATTTGAGTTGACATGGCACAAAGATATTAGACCAAAAAAAAGAACAGTATGCTTTGATGTTTCGTCGTCTGATAATCATGCACCAGTTGTTCTTTGGAGTTGCCATGGAATGCAAGGAAATCAGGAATGGAAATATGATTATGTAAGTTAAGCAAAACAGAAGTAGTCTATTTTATGTTTCTGTAAATTTAAGCTGTCAGAATGTTAATAAACCTTTACTTATGGCCTTGTACTTAAGCTGCACTGATAAGCTATTAAGATTTCACTACCCTAATCTCTCAACAGCTGATAATATTAGTCATGTATATGAGAAAACAATTGCAAATTTATACATACATGCCTCTGTGATATCTATAGTTTACAAAGTGTTACAAAGCTATAAAATTGTTTCCCTGATGTGCTAATCTTGGCGACCTTGCGCCAAATTTGGCGAGAAAAGGAATTTTCTAGAAAGACCTTGAACTGTCAACTTATTTTTACTGGCTTCGTGAACTTTCTGGAGATTACATCACTTCCTTCGTAATGATGTCACTTCCTATTGAAAAAGTATAAAAGCAAGCTCTCAAGCCAAGAGGAGTTAGTTGGATTTTGATCAGCAGGAACGCTGGTGAGCTGAAAAGACATTGATCGCTATTTTGAAAGTGCTCTGTTTGAGATTTATTGGTAATCTCTGTTGTAAATTTTTAGAAGTACTGTTTTAATACTTGTGCTACATTTCTTTGCTTAGAATATTTGTAAAATAAAGAGCTTTATTTTTTTAATCCTGCTTATTGGACTGCATTCACTTACATCCACAAGACTATTTTGTCACAATAGGTTTATTGTTAATGAAGCAAGACAAGAATAGGCAACTCCACAAGCAGTCTAAAGACAGCATTGATATTTCCAATTACTTTGTAAGGGGTAAAGCACTTTCTTGTTGCTCAGCTGAGATTTCCCTCTTATGAGATCTTGAGTTTTGCTTAAACCATGAATACCTAATAGCATTTCCACTTCCTTTGCTAAACTGATTACATTCCATTGTTTCTTTTTTGCTTTATCTAGCAATTCAAATAGGTATTCCCAAACTCCTAAACAATTTTTAACAGGCATATACCATCATTTAGCCAAATTAGAAAATGCAAGGAATTAGATAATAATCTGTATGTTTTTATGTTTTACTATATTTTAAAAATATTGATTATTTACAGGTGAAGTTGCAGCTGTATCATCCTATAAGTGGTCATTGCTTAGATTGTGATGCTGAGCGAAAAGAAATATTTATGAGTCCTTGTGATACAACTGTAATAACTCAAAAATGGAGGTTTCAAACTTTCAATCGAACAGCATTAGACAAGTGGTAATTTAATAGCTACCTTCAAAAATTGGTGATCAATGCTTATTTCGGAAACATTTTTTTTTTTAATAGGTTGTAACATTTGTTCCATTTTTTTTTTATTTTGGATCTATGAGATTTGTACATTCCATTTTTACAACATTTTTCATTATTTTTTTTTTATATAAAATATTTAATTTAGTTTTCGGTGCCAATTTTACTTTCTATAGTCAGTAGCAACTGAAGTTGCCAATATTTAGAAAACTATCAGTGATTGCATTATCAGTGAATGATGCAATAAATGTTTCTATATGTTTTAGGCCTATAGAAAAAACTCCATGAAATTAAATAACTTTTGTTTTAAATATAGAATTTAATTACATAGAGTATTGATTACTGGTATTTAAAATTAAATTCGATTCAAATTTGTCAGTTACTTTTAAATATATTTTGATCATTCTAGAGGCTAGTTAACTGGAAGTAATGAATGATACACCACTACCATTCCCCTTACTGCCAACTTTAGTTGTCACTGACTATGGATGAGATACGAGGGTATATTTTTTCTTTCTTCCCTTTCTCTACCTGATATTTTATTTATTTTTTCCCTCCAAATTTTTCTACGTTGAAAACAAATGAGTACATAATATAATACAATGATAAATTTGTTAACATTGATACATATCAAAGGTTGCATAATGATAAATTTAAAACTGTGTTTCAGCAATCGCATTCAAATTTTTGGAATGGCGCTTGATGCATGTTTTTTAAATTTAAAAGTTGTTGAATCATTACTGTAAAACAGTACAGTATTTAGTTTTAACTGTTACTTGTTCTTCAGCACAAAAGTGAGATTTTTGCATTTGTAAATAGTTGAACCATTTTATGAAAAAAAAATGCAATTGAAACTATACACAATTATTTTCTGTGTATGGAAGTATAGGATAACATTTTTTTTATTCTGCTTTTCTTTTCATAAAGGCTGTGCTTTCATCTTTTTATTATTGGAATTATTGTCAGATAAATCTCATTTAATTGGTAATATATAAATGACATATCTCATGCATAAAATTCAGTTGTTTTAAATTATTGCTTCTCAATAACAAAAATAAATCATTTATTGAAAAAATTAAAAATTCAAGCTTTTCTTGGCAAAGCAGAATTGGTAGATGTCATTGTAATTTTTAAATTATAAAATTAAATTTCGCCTAACACTCTTCAAAATCCAGATTTTAAAAAATTTAAGATCCAGCTTATTTTAATGGATAGAATTTGGTATGTACAAAGTTGGAATGTATTATGGAGCATTTTCCACTTTGATATATATGATCAAATCACTTCCAGTTTTGATCCTTTAAAGATTCTTTTTAATGTTAACTATTATAATTTGTTGCTTTTTATAGCTGATTTTGTACTATTTTATAAAATTTTTCTCCTGAAATATTTATTGTTGCATAATTAAAAGAAATTTCATAGCCATAAATGTTGGACACTCGGACTTTTGCAACCGTGTCAAAAATTTACAAGTATAAACTCCATTGTAAATCAGTTTTCTGAAATGGAATAGTCCTTTTGAATTAGAATTTTTATATGTAAGTGACCATAAATTTGTTGAACCAATTTCTTTATGGAAATTTTGTAAATTCTCTAATAGGGTAAATTTTTTAAAGATATTTTATGTCTTGTTGGTGATCTGTTGTTTTTATTTGTTTACAGTATTTTTTTTTATAATTTCTGTTTTATTGTTTTCTGTAAATCCAAAGTTGTGATTTTCCTTGGTTTGATTTTTCAAATTTTCATTATTCTGTTTTATTAAATTTATTGTAGTTGCTGAGCAACATATTTATTAATTCTATTATTTCATATTTGTTGTTGTTCTAAATATGCCTAAGAATATTTAGTATGCTTTATATTGAATATTCCTTAAGTTCTTTTTCTGTAATTTTGTGCAGTTTTACATACTATGGTATAATTTTATATATTTTTGTGTTAGTTATTTTGTAATGTTCCGTAATTAGTGAATGCAGTTTGGAAGTGTATGAGAAATAATTATAAACTTTATTCATAATTGCAATCAAAAACATGAACAAAGTAACTGAAGATTCCTTTGGTCAAAATTTGATACCACCATGGTCATTTCTAATAATTATCTTATCTATATTAAAATTTTCCCTTTTGTTTAATTGGTATTTTCAAATGTAAGTTTTATTTATATTGCTTCTTTATTTTTGAAAAAACGATATTCCTATCACAATATGTTTTTGCATGCAAGATGTCTCGTTAAAAAAAAAAAAAAAACATTTCTCTAGAGGTTCTAAGCAATCCCAGAAAACCATGGGAATTAAGTTTAGTTTAAAACTAATAATAGGGCATGCATTCTTTTTGCATTTTCAGAATATTTTCTTGCAATATTTCTTTTGCAGATTTTACTAATTTAATTATTCCATTTAATGTTAGTTTTAAGAGCAATGCACTGGCTTAAGAAAATATACTAATTTAAGAATCAAAGAGAAAGCTTGACTACTTACCTAATGGTATAAAATTAACTGTCTACTTATTAAAATGCTTTAAATCAGCAAACTACTTATTAGAAGGTTTTTAGTTAATGAATTACTTAATAAAAAGTTTAAAAACTACTACTAACCAAAACACAAATTTAGCATTCTACTTACTAAAATATTATGGTCATATTATGTTTAATTAAGAAATCCTAATGTTAATTCTGATAGCATTATGGTTAAGTAATGTACGTATATTTTTAAAGATTGTAGTAGTGGGTAAACATCTACCATCTTATAATCTTGTTGAGTGTCGTCATTATTTTCAAATTTATTATTGATGTATTTAAATACCAGCAGGAAAAAAAAATTAAGGCAATACTTTTTTTTTTTTTTTTTGCATCTCTCCAGTATATTAAATGTGTTTTCAATTTAATCTGTGTTTATTTATATTTTCTATGATACTACTGTTTTTCTCCCCTTAAATTTTTTAATATATTCATTTGGTTTTAGATATCTCATTTATTATGTAGATGAATTTAAATATTTGAAATGTTGTTGGTTCCTGTTTTTTCACAATACAGTATTATGTATAGAATAAAATTGAAGTAAATCTTGTATAATACAGCACATTTTATATTGCAATGCAATTAATTTACAGATAGTAAACTAATTGCATTGCCAGTTGAGGAATTTTAATTTACAGTATTTGGTATAATTTGAATGTTTAATAAGGTATGTGTGAAAGTTGTGGTGTAGTTGAAGAGGGATATCAGATGTTTCCAATGTGTCAAAAAAATTATCATAAATAAATTTAAAGATATCTGTCAAGTATCTTAGTGCATTAGCAGCACCACTCATCTCTTGTAACTAAAACATTCAAAAGATAATTAGTTTTTTTTATAAGAGGTGATTGTTTAAGTGATAAAATTGCTAGTGTTCTTTTATCTGAAGCTCTTTCCAAAATTTTAAAATTACTTTGCTTTCCAACGTGTGAGGTATTCTTGTTCTACTTGTGATAATTGTTTTATCTAGTCAAAAGAATGAATTTTTAACAGCCTTTTATTTAATGGAATTGGCTTTATTAAATTTAAATCTAAACTATATCTAACTTTTACTAGAAATAAAAAGCCCAAACAGTTCTATATACTTGTATTTATTTCTAATTTATAGAAACTTGTGCTTGGGTTGGAAATAGTGTATCATATTCATTATTTAAATAAGTTGTTTCATATACTGGTGTGTGAACTTTATTCTTTAAATTTTTACATGTTTATAAAAAAAAGTTGCATGCAGAAAAATTGAAGCATTTAAAAGATTATATAGTTTCTACATAATGGTGTTTGAAATAGCTGTTGAGTTTATTTTATCATTTTATTCAGTTTTAAGGCAACTTTTTAATTAAAATGCATCAGCAAAATAATGTAGACTTCTTTTGAAAACTGAATAATCAGATTGTGATGAAATTATATTTGATAATATTTTTTAATTGAACAGAATGTTTTTATGGAATTTTTCAGAGCTTAGGAAAAGTGGAAGTACTTGATTTAATGAAACAAGTTGTGCTTTTTAGCTATGGAATTCTATAGGTTTGATCATTGAAAATTTTCTTGAAAAGACCTTTTGATTTCGGTCTATTTCAAAACATTTTCAGCTTGACTGTGCTCATACAAAAATTAAAAATTCTTATCCATTCCTTTTTTTAAACAATTTATTTGTGGAAAGTAATAAATTTTTTTTTAAAAATTGCTATTATTCCTGCCTTATCTCCTAAATTGCTATTCTGGGATGTAGGCTAAAATCTTTAATGTACAAATTTATTTAAATAAAACCACTTAATATTTTGATATAAACTAAGCCTCATGTATGAGGTTATTATTTTTTTTAATTAATACTTAAGATAGATCTTAGTAATTATAATGCAGTTAATTTTTTTAAGTGGAAATTTCATGTTATGGGCACATTGAATTTATTTATAGAAAATTAATGTAGCATCAAAAATTGTAATTAAAAAATTAACCTGTAAATTTTATATTTACAGATGTTCTACAAGACAACTTATCTAATATACCAGGGGTTCCCAATCTTTTTTTCCCTCATGTACCTCTTGATTATTCCTTTTGTTTTCGCGTACCCCCTACTATGGTATCCAACCCCCCATTTTACGCAAAGAAGTTTTTATCGATAATCTTAAGGCTAGCTTAAGTTGGCTTTAAAAGTGAAATGACTCGAATTGATAACATTTGCAGAACTTATTTTTGATTTTTACATTTTATTCCATTAGTCCAACGCCAAAGCAAATGAAACCAGTATTGAAATTATTTCGTTTTAACTTATAAGGATAGCTAAAAATTTCTCTTCATAATAACCAACTATTCAGGTGGTATAGTTATTAAATAGCAAGTATTCACTTGGAGAAACAAAATTATCTAATTTTTTTTAATCCCTTGTGTTTTATTACTTCTGTCATTAATAACTTTGATTTCATGTACCCCAAATGGTCCTTCGTGTACCCCAGGGGTACGCATAACACAGGTTGGGAACCTCTGCAATATACCATTATGGCAGCCATTATGAAAGTTAACATGCTTGAGCAGTATACATGTAGCTATTTTTTGGAAATTCAAGACTTGAATGCATAATTCTTAAATAAAATGGTCGAGTCTGCTATTGGATTACAGTGGCTTAGCGTTAATTTTATTTCCCCATTTGTTTCCATTATTTTATATCCATTTTTCATATCCTCAGTAAGAAACAAGATCAATTTGAATATCATTCATTAGCTTAAATGGAATTTTTTCTCGGAACAGAACATAAATTTTTATTTCGGATAAGTCAAGATGTTCTCTCTTTTGACATAAGAGTTAATAGCTATATTTTAAATGGCTCTATTATTAATTGATGAGAGCATTTCTAAGATTTCTCTCTAAGTAAATGATATGAACAGAATACAAGTTCCCTTAAAATATCGAACTCCTCCCCCCCCCCTAGTAAAAATTGTTTGAAATAATTACTTCTTTAGTTTGTTGTCTTCTTAGTTAAATTATCTTAATCTTTATTGAATGTCACATATCACTCTTATGGTAATAATGCCGTGATTAAAACTTTATTTATTAGAAAATATAGAATGCCAATTATTTGAGGGTCTGTGTTATCCAGGCTTAACTTCACTCAATCACTTCAATGAGATTTTGGATATTAAGTAGAAATGTAAATATCTGAAAATTTGCAAGAACAAATCAGAAAACTTTATTTTCACAAAGTAATCCAGCCTTAGAATCATGCAAGTTACTACAAAATATTGCATTTTTTCTTCTTTTTCTATAACATGTTTTTCTCAATCTTTTTGCTGAATTAGTTCAGATAACTGAGATTCCATTCTACTTAATAACCAGTTATTGTTATTTTCTTCAATTTGTTTGAATTTATATTCTAGTATTGGTTTAAAATGGATTTTGAATGTCAAAGTTGCAATATTTAAATGTCATTCAGCCTTAATACATGGTGCCTTCTATTTAGAAATCTGTTTCAGATTTGTTTCTCTTAATATTTATGATGTTACTACATGTATGTCTAAAATATTAAAATATTTTTTATACCAGAAAGACTTGTTATTGACTTTTGCCACAGATTTATTTAAAAAATATTTTAATTAACAATCATTACAAAAGTACATACACAAAAATAAATAGTATTTATAAAATCTTTAATTGCACTTAGTGCTAAATTTTATAAAATTCTGCCATTTAAATATGACAAAACATATATTGCAGTATGTATGTCTTTCATTTCTATGAATATTACATAATATATGCATTGCATTTTGGTATATTTTGAAATATACAGTCCTGGATCACACAAGGATATATAAGGGAAAAAACATGTATAATATAATGGAGGCTGCTTTAACTAAATGAATTTACATTCCATTATAAGCTGGTCCTCCACCTCCTTCTGGTGTTACCCAATTGATATTTTGACTTGGATCTTTAATGTCACAAGTTTTACAATGAATGCAGTTTTGAGCATTTATTTGCAGTCTCATGTTTCCTTCATTCTCTTCTACATATTCATAAACTCCTGTCAAGAAAAGATAAGCATTTAAAGATAAATAGTTAACATGGTAGCATAAAATAACGAAGTTTCTATAATTTCCATTGTCAAATAACATTTTTAGAACAAATGCATATCTCGGTTGTTTATGACCAATGAAATAAGGCCAAAATCAAATTTAGTGTGTATATGTTAAATGTTTTAAACCCATCTATACCAGCTGCAACGAAAAGAGACATGATTTATGAGACTTCGAAAAAGTATAATTGAGTATCATGCTCATGGTTCCACCAGTTCCCAGGGGTGATTGTGTTCCGGATTTTTTCAGAGACTTGCTATCTCAACAATGTAACTGCTTTAAAACAAAATTTAAGATATAATATATATATATAAGGGTAAATTAGTAGAAATCCAGACATTTTAAAAATATACATGCACATATGTATAGCATACTAACATTCTGAATTATTCAAAGTTATGTCGGATTTTTACACCAAGAACATAGGATTTTTGAAATGGAATAGCAATCGCCCCTGGATTCCAAAGCCACAAATAGGAGAGCTATAAAGAAATGTGAGTGGTCCCTTCAAAGATCAGTAAAAGACAATTGTTACCTGTATGCAGACTTACACTGCATTCCTATACAATAAGTTGGAGAACACAATTGAATTACCATTTAAATTACCATACTAATTTACCATTAAATTTTACTTTTGCATCATTTGCTAAGTTTTGGTGCAGAATAATCCGAGAAAAGACGTTAAAATTAAAAGAACTTGATTAATAATTAAAAAATTTAACTACCGCTTGCTGTCGGAATTACATTCATGTTCTTATGAATACCATCAGGAAAAGTGGTCACATTATGAAGATAAAAGCATAATTAAAAATGTATTTTTAAGGACAGTCAAAATACAAAATGTAATTGTATAACAGAAAGATTGAAAAACGTATGTACAGCTACAGACACATAAAGGACATAAGGATACATAACCCATCTCAATGTTCTAGGAATATTTTTAATTTTTGTATTTATTGAATTGTAATTACTGCATCAACCATTTGGATTCATCTCAAACTTGAACATTATAACTTAGAAGATTTTGCTTTTAAAATCTATTCTTAATTCTGAAATGAAGAACACTATAAACAAATTGCAATTACGTCCATTCAGAAATCATTACT
>BGPR01009479.1:0-57295 GCA_013235015.1 Araneus ventricosus
ATTGGTCTTCTAATATTTCTATTAAGATTTATAGAAACACTATTATCTCTCAATTTTCTCGCATTAGATCTATTTGTTCGAACGAAATTTCAAAAACTAAACAATTAAAGCTTTTGTATGATCAACTTTTAAATAATGGTATTCCCGAGAACTTTGTGCGACGATATCTCAGGCAGTGATTTTAGTGCTACTGACAAAGCCTCTTTCTCCTTTTCTTTCCCTTTCCTCTGTTTGGCAACGGCGATAACTGGTTTGGCGTTCTTTTTCCTCGTGGTCGCGGTAGCGTCTCCCTGGCCATCGTAAGCATATTTCGCTTTATTTTATTATTTTTTATGTTACGACTGTTTTTTATTCTAGGTATTTTTGTATTCGGATTTTTTGTATTTGTATTCGGATTTTTGTTTTTGATTCTTTTTAAATCTTCTTAAATGTATTTTTATTTTTTATTCAAGAAATCTTCCATCTTCCATTTTCGTTTGTTTTGTGTTTTTAGAGGGGATGACGGCAATTTTTAACGGATTTCGTTTGTCGTCAGCAGAAAAAAGCACAAATTAATATCATGAGCGAGCTTCCCTTCCTGACGAGCGGCTCGCTATGATATTTTTCAATTTTTTGGTTTTTTCTGGTTTTTGTCTATTTAGCCATTTTGTCCTTTTTTACTGTTTTTGAGTTTTTATTTTGTGTATATATGTTGGTTTTGATATATATATATATATATATATATATATATATATATATATATATATAATCATAAACAAATACAGAAACAAATGCAATAACCAACAAAGAGATTAATACTTTAATCGAGGAAATAATATTTCAAAAGAATTAAACGTTAGGAAACGGATACATTATGGTTAACATAAATTCTAAAAAATGAAAAAAGCTTCATTATTACGGTGAATGCGGCAATGCAGCAGTACATCGAAAAGTGAGAAATATTAACAAAAGAAAACATCAAAACTACGTCATAAAAGAAAAAATAAAACAAAAAGCGGAATATAACGCTAACGTCCGGGACGCGTCATCAGCAAGGGAAATCCCGAACGAGCGTAAACATATTATCGGTGTTTTCTAATCACAAACTCTAGCAATAATGCTAAAAAGAGTCTGTTTCCTCGGAGCACCGAACAAAAACCATAGTTTGAAGCAAAGATAAATTAAATAAAAAATTATTTAAATTTTTTAAAAAATTAATAAAATTTTATTTTATGTTATTTTATTTTTCTATTTGGACAAGAACATTTTATTTTATTTTCTTTGCTTCAAACTGTGGTTTTTGTTCGGTGTTCCGGGGAAACAAACTCTTTTTAGCATTATTGCTAGAGTTTGTGATTAGAAAACACCGATAATATGTTTATGCTCGTTCGGGATTTCCATTGCTGATGACGCGTCCCAGACGTTAGCGTTATATTGTTGTTTAGGTTTTTCTTTTATGACTTAGTTTGAGGTTTTCTTTTGTTAATATATATATATATATATATATATATATATATATATATATATTACGGTGGACCTTAGCATATACGCAAAAAGTTAATTTTACATTTTTATAAGTCTCATCCCCCATTTCTTTTCCTTTATTGTTAGTAAATAACTGGTAAAAATTGCGAAAAATTTATTTAATAATAACACGTGCCCTCAGGGGGTGAAAATTGAAATAAATTAGTTAAATTCCTAAATTTTCGCAATAACACTTTTATTAATTCTGTTTTAAGTTTAAAACAAATATTTAGAAGTAAAAATAACTAAAATAATGTTAAGAACTTCTTAACCATAAAAACAAGTTTTTATGACATTGTAAAATAAATAAACATAAATTGCAACACTAAAAAGTTCAATAATTTTTTGATAATGAATGCTTTGAGCAATATGGAAAATGGCTCCGATAGTCTTTTACGACTTGTAACAAGTATTGCGTTTGCTCCTCATCGCGTGTTATGATATTGTTGTATTCTTCCATAAGCTTCACACCTCTTTCTGAGATATCATTGGCAACTGTAAAGTTTCTGACTACTGTAAGGCCATGTTGATAATCATGAAGAGAATTCCAGTTCGCAGGATCACGAGCAATAAAATCGGACGATATTTTAAACCGCTTAAAAAATTTGATGTGCTTTTTGATACAAAGTTATGTAGTTGTTTATGTGTAAATTCGGACATTTCCTTTAAATCAAAATGGAGACGCTTGGAGTCACAATTAGTTGATTCTCTTTCTTTAAATGCTTTGGCTATATTTACTTTTTGTTCGGAATTATATCATCAAAAAATGTTAAAGCCACTATTTCTTCAGTAAGATATCACAAATGTCCACAAAATGTTTTTGTTGTTTCTTGGGAAATTTTTTTCTTTATTTTCGTGTAAAAATAACCTTCGTGTAAATAACGTCTTTAGAAACATCAAATCCTAGGATGGTGCTTTGCAGGCTAAGGGAGCATTGTACCAATCTTTTATATATATGTTTACAATAAATATAAAATTATCCATTATTCTTTGAAATTCCTGCCGAGGCAAATGAAATCCATTTCGAAAAATAAATATTTTCAAGCAATAAATAGCTTTCGTCATCTACCTGGCATGGTGAAAAGCATGAGGTAATCGAAATGTAATTTCATTTACTTCGTGTCCGTCTAAAAATATAATAACTAACTGTAGCAGCTCTTTGTAGTCGTCTCTTGTCCGTTGAATTACATCTTGCTCTTTGGCAAAATGACGCACAATCTCCATGTCTTTACCGATACTGTTCACAACAAATTGACCATCGATTCCAACAGTATGTTTAGAAGTATCTATATTGGCCCAAGCTTATTGAAAAAGTTTAAATAATCCTGGTTCGGGTCCAGACGACGTAGTAATGCATGCTTCAAAAGCAGACTTTAAAACCAATTCATATATATGGAGTCTGAAAGGTCTAAGAGATCTTTTCCCCGTTTTCGTTCTAATAAAACGCAAGCACCTTTTATTGTTGTACCTGATGCAGTGGTGTCACAACACAAGGTTTGCACAGTTTCCAAAAGTTTATTTTGAGCAAGCAAGTTGTAAAATTGCCATGTCGTCTCCACTGCAAGAAGCCAATTGAGGGACTCCTAAAAGATGCTCTTGTCCGTTAGCGTATATAATTTCTGGAAGCCTGTCAACTTTCTTGTTTCTAGCCATTGCTGAAAGCAGTTTTCCATCCCAGTGGACGGTAGCAAACTCTAACTGTAACGTCAGACGTTTATTTCTGATTACCGAAGCACGCTCGGCGCGAAGCCTTTGACGGCATCGCAAACAATTTTCAACCATGATTAGATGCAAATTTTATCACTTAAAACCCTGCATCAATTTCTGAAATTCCACGCCAAACCAGTATGCAGACGCTTCATCCACAACGACAGATTTGACAAACACCAGGAGCACCGAATGCGATGCATCTTTGATGGTATCTGTTGTCGAACAGACGAGCCTACGATCAAACTAAAAGGTCTGCCAAGCTACAAGGACAGAAGCATAATATAGGTAACATCAAATAAATTCATCGAAGCATAATTGCAGAAGCTGCATGCAGTTTAATTTGAACTCTGAAAAGCAAAAGTATTCGTGTAAAATTCAAGAGTAAGTTCTGAATGATTAGTGAAACTTTTATGTTTCGAGAAAGTTAATTGTTAAATACTTTTAGTATTATCATTCTTGCTTTTATTAATTTTATATAAAATATCATCAGATTTCGAATTGCCCGAATAAAGCTGCGTTATGCTGATCCAATCAAAGAAATATGTCTGAAGATTTAATATAACCCTTTATTAAATATTTTATGTACTTATTTTTTTATTTTTTTGTCTTTCTATCTCAACCTATATTTCTTCTCCTCATTACTTATTGCTCAAGATTTTCCTTCATTTTTTAATTTTACTGCTACTAATCTTATTTTGATTGCATAGCCTTAGAGCTTATCAAGATGTGGGTTTTTGTTATTCGTTTTTTTTTCTGTGTGTATGGGTAATACGATGTGAAGATGAGAGAAATCCATTATATAATAATGCATTTGAACACCTGTATTTTCCTTGCTATTGCTATTTTAGTATTCTGATCCTTTATTTTAATAACAGAAAGTTGGGTATGTTATATCTATATTTCCAAAGTTATTCTTGCAAGCACTTTAGATATTGTTAATTACTTTTATATAACGGAAGTTTCAGGATTGAGCTTGAATTTGCCACCATAAACTTGCATGTGTAATCTTGAACGATGTTAAAACATTTCTATTGAAAATAAAAATTATCTCCAAAAATGATTCCACTTCTCTGAAATTTGGCAAATAGTCTCTCTGAATGTCGTTAATGTCAATAAAGCCTCGGATGAATTTTCGTGAGCTGCATTGAACCTGAGAATTCTGTTCGCGATTCTAAGCCACCTTGAGTGGCAAACTTTTCCAGGATTTATCTTCGACAGACTTTCACTGCAATGTCAGCATTTTATGGCTTCACAAATTTCCAT
Source organism: Araneus ventricosus (assembly GCA_013235015.1). Taxonomy (NCBI): domain Eukaryota; kingdom Metazoa; phylum Arthropoda; class Arachnida; order Araneae; family Araneidae; genus Araneus; species Araneus ventricosus. The sequence goes on from BGPR01009479.1 coordinate 4,477, forward strand.
TAAGTATAGTTGATCAGTACTTAAGTCCTTCTTGTTAGTCACTTCACATAGCGTGTTTTCTATTGGCGTGGATGAAACTACAGATAGCTTCTCGCATCCGGCCAACGACTTTCTTATTTCACCAGTCAGGCTTCTGGGCCCAGTTGTGGTTCTATCTACGTGCGCGAAAATATGGCGTAGTGGAAGCTCGTTGGCGTGTAACTGACTGGTCATAATCTTTTATGACCTGAGACAATAGAGTGGTTCTTGTCTTTGTTCTCCCAAGCCGAATTTTATTTCAGTCAACAACATTCAAAACATTGCTTTCTGGGATAATGCCCACATCTTAAAGCGCAGCTGACACGATGACAGAGCCTGCTCGGTCGGAAATACCAAATCGGTCCAATGTTTTAACTGCGGCTAAAATTTTTGTCACTACAGGTGTGACTGTGGGAAATATTCCATTAAGTACCACTTCCGACTTACGGAAGGGGTGGGAGGATAAAGCAGGAGGCAGAAAAAAGATGGGATTGCCTACTGCTCTAGTTGTTTAACCGGACTGATTTGACGGTGTGGGGAGGGGGAGCTCAGTCATAAAATATTGCAATGCATATTATACTACTCACTACTTAGTACTCACTACTCATTAATCATCACTTTTGGTTATTTATATTTTTAAAAAAGCAATTATTTCGAATGTAAAATCGTATAATCAATAATCAAAATTAAGTATTTTTCGGTAGTATTAAATTTAGAATTTAATTTTTTTTATTATTTTTCTCTGAATCTCCATACCATAGAACATCTTTTCCGCATAAGTAGGTTTTGATTAATAATAATAATATTTTTTAAATCGTATAATCAAAATTCAGTATTTTTTCATTTTTTTCGAAAATTCAATCCCTTTGCGGCAGTATTAAATTTTGAATTTAATTTTTTTTATTATTTTTCTCTTAATCTCCATACCATAGAATTTCTATTCCACATAGGTAGGTTTTGAAATTCCGAAAAAAAAATTCGATCCACCCTAATAACTATCTGATACCTGATATCTATTTTAGATATAACTTTCTGATACCTGATATCTATTTTAGACATAACTTATCTGATACCTAATATCTATTTTAGACATAACTATCTGATATCTAATATCTATTTTAGGCATTCAGTCATGAAATATGTACTTTCATTTTAGTTCTTCTTAAAACAGACAAATAGCATGCCCAGAGAGATGCATTAAATTTCCAGTTATCTTTATTTTACATCAATACTTCAAACATAATCTCCAAATATCAGACAGAAAATACATAACCAGATGTGCGCTTACAACATGAAATTGTGTTCTTACTGACATCCAAACTTCAGTTGAAACATAATATTTTCATGCATAGAGCGGTAAGCGTAGCGAGGAAAATCAATCTATGTGTCTGCAAAGAGAAGTTCTTTACGATTATATTAAACAAGAGATCCTCTCTCTTGCTTTGTCAATTTTCCTGACAAGCCTGACACATTGCAAAAGACATATTATTCTTCCTTTATCCTTTATCGCGATTCAATCGACTACATCGAAACTAGGTGTTTTCTTACATGTAGGTCGATTTTTCAAAGAACTTACGCACATATTATCTCCTCATTGAAGCAGAAGAGAATCACAACAGACTTACGAACAAAGGAATACTTTTCGTTTTAACATGTTTATTATTCTTGCTACCCACCTGTCGAGGAGTCACCGAGGGATTTAAGTATATATTACTCCCTTAAATGCCTTGTTGTTATCACAAAATCTTCTTGGATAACTTTTCCACGCTACGTTAATTACATCTTTTTCAACCCGCTTCAGATAACTTCAACAGCGGAATTCATGCCATTGGAAGAGACAATTTATCGTTCAGCCGTTTTATTTGACGAAAATTAATTAAGCTTTGAGACTTTCTCAAGTTTTGACTGTTATTAATGGCAATGACCTGCTAGAAGTTAGATGTTGGCTGTCACAATTATTGAAGAACATTTTTATTGGAGAAATATAGCGAGATTGCCCTTTTATAGAGCTCCCAATTACATTCAGAGAAGTATCAAATGAAAAGATTTTCTTATAACAAGTGAATTTGATTTCTAAACATTGTTCCCACTCAATAATTTCCTCATAAAGCAGATTAAATAAAATCTGAGTAAAAGATTAAAAATAGCTTTTTAATATTAGTAAACGTCATTTTCTCTCTTCTGAGAATATTCTGGAGAAAATACCCTTTTTGATGTGTATAAGTACATAATCAAAATTTAATTGTAGGATTCATGGAAAATCTTGGGACATTTGCAGTAATTTTACTAACTAAAATGTGGTTAAACAAAGCGTAATGGTGATAGAATATGTTGAAGCTCGAAGAACATCTCAACTATAACAAAGTTACTAATATTTATATCTGAATAAATGTCATCCTGTTCCGCAAGAGATTTCTTGCATTCATCTAAATTGAGTGCTTGTTATACTTCAATATTTATTTATCAGACATTAAGTGTTCGATAAAATTTGTCTATATTGGTATAGTAACATATCTCTATAAAACTTTCTTTCACAAATAAAAAAGAATCAAAAATTAAACCTTAAAATGTTTGTACCACTTCAGTTCATTCATCAGCTATATTATTTCTAATCACCAAATAACTTAAACAAATTTCACCTTGACACTATATTTCGCTTGTATATAGCATGGTATCTTTTATTTTAATTTGCAATTTTCTATTTTTATTTCGAGTTTGTATATGTTAAAAGACATATAATATTCGATGCCAAAGGAATTTATTTAAGGCCATTATATAATCAGTTAGCCCAAATGAATAAAAAATTTGTCTAATCTAATCTTATCATTTGCAAGATTGTCGCCAAAATGAGGAAACATGATTGCATCGATTGTTTTAAAATGCACTAATCATGCGCCGAATGCAATATTTTTCTAAATGGAACGAATAATTTTTTTTTCTGAAACAAAAAATAGGTTTTATGTTGCAAATTCTTCGAAAAATATTTTGAGAAAAGATTACCTATGAGCTACAATAAATAATATTTTCAAATTTCTCTCACAAAATTTGATTTCTCAACTCTATATATCAACAGTTTGGAATTCCATTTAAATTAAGTATTATCTTACTTGACGTAGAGGAGTGAAATGCAATATATCCGAAATGAGGGGATGCAATACAATTCAAATCTGAACCGAAGTTTTCAAATGAAAGTGTTTTTGACTTTCACAAATATTTGATAAAATCTGCAGAAGCAAATCTTGATTTTACCTGTACGAAACCTGAGAAAAATAACGAAACCGAAAAACATGCATTTTTATAGAATTTATTTTTAAAAGGCATTTTTCTCGACCTTGTCTTCGTTCAGAAAGTCCCTTCTTTCCTTCACAAAAAGAGGATAACGAACTTCGGTAAACATGGCATCAACGGGAAATAAAAAAAGGAATAAGAAAAGCGCCATGGAAAAATATCTAGTCAGGTCTTTTCCCAAAAAACTTTTGATTTATTTTATTATGCGTTTTCTTTATCTCCTGCTGTCACCGGGCCGTCCGTGCCCTCTTTACTTACCGGAACAAGGAGCGAAATCCCAATCCAGATAACAAGACGAATAAATAAGAATCGGAGGACAAATTCGGACGAAGAACGTCCTTTTTTTTCTTGATTAGACATTTGTGGCAAAACTGCCGACTCCAGCAGATCTTCTTTTTCATTTCACTTTAGTCTTTTCAGTTGCCTCTTCTCTTTCAGGATTTGCCTCTTGCGTAGATGAAATGCCATGTCGCCAGATCCTGTCAGATTTCCGCTTTAATTCCGGTCAAACGACTACAGTCAGCGGATTCATAGCCTCAACATCTTATTTTAAGTAAGGAATAATTTGAGAAATACATCATTTCACTAATCATTGATTTTAGTAGAATATTTAAATTACGTAGGGGAGACCGGGGCAGGTTTACACACTTTTTAAACTTTTATTTTTCCATTTTAAGGTTTTAAATTTTTTCTCTCATTTTCACTACCAAATGATTAGTTAGACTTTAAGGCATCTAGTGAATATTTTTAAGTACTTTAAATTATTATATTTTTGCAATAATACAATTTTTTTACCAAGATGTCACCTGTGTAAACTTGCTCCATGACCAGGACAAGTTTACACAATGCCTGGGGCACGTTTACACACCACCAAAAATGATTAAATAGAAGGCTTGCAGTGATTAAAATACAACAAATTAAATATAAAGAAACCTATTTTATTTCAAAAAGTACATAATAGATTATAAACAATTACGGTGAATCTTAATAGTTCTCAAAATCGCTCTCACAATTTATAAAAAGAAAATATTTTGAATTGCCATTGGTAATACAGTCCTCATAAGCCCACCTCTTACATTCGGTGCATTGTACCAACTGTTCTCCAAATCTTGATTCTTCGTATGGATTTAAATAGTAAATACATAGACAATTTTCATCGTCATGCTCTTCATCAGAATCAAAAGTTTGTCTTGGTTTTACGCTCAACATTTCCCAAATTTTCTTTCAGTACAAGGTTTTTCTTATCTTAAAATTTTTTATCCACAGTTTTATTTTCATTACTATAATGTGTTCTACTGGAGTTTACTGACTGAGACATAGTATGATGGTTTGATGCTAATTTCCTCTTCATTGATTTCTCCTTCTCTATTGGTAAATCATTTCTTACGGGTGTATCTGTAAAAATTGATGTTTGCCTTTTTTCCCTAACTCTGTTACTTCTTCTCCTTGGCCCTGCTTTTTGAAATGGTCTCACATCTTCGGGTGTTGGGAATGACTTTGTAATGCAAGTGCCACTTGTGCCAGTTCTAACAAAAAAAAGGCGATGCAAGTTTACACACTGTTTAAACCTGCACCATGCGCTGTGTGTAAACTTGCCCCATCGCCATTTTTTTGTCATAACTCAGCACACACATATAAACTTTATTTATAATAGAAATAATCAAATAAATAGCTTAAAATAACCACAAAAGAACAACCTAAGAGGATAATCCATAATAAGTTATAATATTCTAATAGTAAGAGCTCTATTAAAGCCAATAAGTAAGGGTAAAAATTTATTAAATTGATAGAAAATCAGAAAAAGTTGTCCACTTCACGGTCCACTTTCAAGACTGACTCCAAACTGGCGTGCGTATTAATGAAGACCGAGTCACTTCTTCTGAAAGGACATGTGGCACCCCCGACCAATATTGTGTGAAATATAAGCCTTGTGTAAACTTGCGCCTGTACCAAACTTGCCCCGGTCTCCCCTAATTATCTAAACTCCAGCAAAACATTAAAATATTAGTAATTTTTGAAAATCTTAAAATGCTTAATTGATCTATAGTATTTTATTTTAACTAGATTAAAAATTTCGTGAATAAATCATGTGCTTCCAGATCTGGAACCGTATAAAAACAGGCACAACTTTAAATCATGTCATAGTTTTCTACATACATGCGAATTTTTTGTTATTTATGTTATGTTAAATATTGTTAAAACAAGCAAAGAAAATCTGACCACGGGAAAATGAATTCCGTTTTTCTGAGTATATTATTAAACAGAGTAAAAATAAGAAGCGGAAACCGCTAGTTTACGTCCTTCGTTCATGAGTTATGCGGAAAAAATTGAAATATTCGTCAAGTCTTAAAAAAATCACAGCATAAATTAATATTGGTCCGTTTGGTGAATGTATCTACAATTATTAACGTATATACAGAAACAAAAGAAACAGATATATCTAGAACATAATCTTCCAAACTTTCTCCCACTCGAGCCAATTAGTGAGGTTTAATTTTAGTTTTAAGCATTACTATTGTAAACAAACATCTAAAAATATCATATTTCTTAAAAATGAGCCACTTCATGACTCAATTAAAATTTCCCTTGCTGATTTGACTATGCTTCAGATTCTATTCTTAGACTCTATAAATGAAATAGAAATGCTATCGAAATGCAGCATTCAGTAGTTCATTATATTTGCTTCAAAGCGCAAGTTAAACAGGAATTGCGGAAAACATGATAAGGAATTTTTTAATGATAACTATACTTATTAAAGATTGTTTTCTAACTAGTCAATTGAAATAATTTCCGAAAAGTGAGGTTTTATTTTTGTTTTAAGCATTTCTATTTTAAACAAACGTTCAAAAATATCACATTTCATAAAAATGAGACTCTCTATGACTCGATTAATATTCCCCTTGGACTATACTTCAGATTTTATTCTTAGACTTTATTAGTGAAATGGAAATGTTATGGAAATACAACATTATATTGTTACGAAAATCGTTCAGTGGGTGTACGATGGAAACAGTCCAACAAGCAGGATAATGTATGGCAGTGCTTTATTCATGAATATTAAGGATAACACGAAGCACAGATGACAAGAGAAACAGCACTCGTACAAATTGACAACATAAGCAGACAAAAATTAACTAATAATAACAGCTAGAGCGCTTTCAATACCGCTCGATGCCTATCAGCTAACTAGTTCTAACGGTGGATAAAACTGCAAAGAGGGATTGCAAAGGCGTTCGCTCTCAGTATAGCCTAGCATGGCTATTGTGCCAATAAAATCCAAAATGCAATCCAATCCAAAGACTATCAAAGACGTTCAGTTCTTTCGAGTTTTTATACACTTTTTCGGCAGGATGTGAAGTCACACGAAAATTCCAGAAGAATTTCCATAATAGAGATAGCAAGAAAATTCTAGCATTATTGGGACTTTTGTTTTGCCACCAAAGTCTCCGAAATTGTAGACCAAGTCACTGGCTAACCTAACCCGGAAAGCAAGTAAGAGCCTCTATAAATGTCTCTTTCCAAACATGGGACTAACATTACTGGGAAACGATATTCCAGGCTCATAACAATGTAAGCTTCAAAGAGCAAATTAAGCAGGATATGCACAGAACTTGATAAAGAATTTTTTAATGTAAATATACTCATTAAAAATGTTTTCTAAATATTCAATTCAAATTAAATTTGGGCACATCAATAATAAGCCTAACTCATAAAAGCCAGCACAAGTATCAGCGAGAAATCTTTTCTTTATACAAGGTCATTTTCAAAAAACCAAAGGACAGGTATATTGTCCTTGCAACTCCAAGAATTTCCAAAAAATTAATTATGCGCACAAAAATAATAAAAAAAAAGAAAATTAAAAAAAATGACTCTGAAGTAAACATGTTAAAAAAACACTCATTGTAATGAAATATTAATAAAATAATGAAGCCTAAATCAATTTTTTTTTGGCAAACTATGGTAAACTATTAAGGTTTTTAAAACTAACAGGTAGCTGAAAATTCAATTCAAGATATTATTTATTAAATAATACAAGTTGAAAACGCAGTTCAGCATATGCATATAGACATTTTTTTGTTGGCGTCCAATTATATAATGGTCTTTGATACGCTCTGTATATGTAGCAAATACATAATATTTGTGTTCTGTTTATCTAAGGGAAATCTGAAGACTATATAGTTTTATTATTTAAAAAAAAATATCTAAAAGGACTGCGTATGAAATTTAGGGCGTATTCGTTTCATTGACTTTGCTTTCAAACACTGAATATTTATTATCACATAAGTTTGGTCAAAGTCTAGCTAATACTTCTTTCAAATTGGCTAATATATTAAAGCTTTTATATTATTTGAGGTTTTGATTTGTGAGCAATTTGAAGCATAAAATTTTTCATGTTTGAGTTTTTGAGGGCACTATATCAATAATTTATTTTCCATTTTTCCAGAGGATCAATGCTTTGTGTGTTTACTAAATCAAATAAAAATTAGTAAAACCTATTGAAAAAGATAATTTGATAATGTTGTCAGTGCTGTAAATGAAAGGAGCGAAGTACTATATACGAGGGTCGTTTCTCCCAACCTCCGATGGATCATAAAAAAGACAACATTAGAGGATAAAAAATGAATTTGTTACCAAAATTTATATACAAGCATGGTTCCTTTTCGACTTATTTGGCGTGAAGATTCAGGCATTTGTTATATCGGTAGACCAGGTTTCCGATCCCCTCTTCGAAGAAAGTTGCCGCCAGTAATGTGAGATGAGCCTTAACGTTGCTCTGAAGTTTCTCCTTTTTCTGGAAACTTTGATCACCAAGCCATTTCTTCAACTCAAGGAAGAGATGAAAACCATTCGTCACTAAGTCGGGACTATACGCCGGGTGATCAGAAAAGTCCCATTCAAACTGTTACAGCAGTTGCCGGGAAATCGTTGTGCAAGATCTTCTGTTGCGACAGACTTGCGTCCTTGCTCCTCTTCATCATGAACGTCGTCGAACCCGATTCAAAATTTTCTGCACCATTCTCACACAACACCATCACTCATAAAGTTTTCACCGTATACTTGGCTCATTTTTTGGTGAATTGTTGCACTATTTCTTTCTGTTTGAAGAAATGAATAATACTACGCAACTCGCACTTGGTGGGAGCATCAATTTTACATGCCGACAGCTCAGATGAAAATTGCAAGCTGACGTTGCCAGTAGCAGATTTTATAGTTTAGAGACATGCAGAATAGTCCACCCTGTATCCCAACATCCTACCACCTGTCTATCTGTATTGCGGTTCAATCGAAGGGTGTGAAAAAACGACCATCGTATATTTCAATACATTTAGCAAGAAACCAAAGAATGAATTTACAAAGTAAGGAACACCATGAACTTTTATTTAATGCATTTTGATTAAACGAGATCCCGTATTGATATTTAACTATGGAACACTGAGAATTACATACTTCTCCTTTTCAGTGGCACAAGATTAGCTTTAGTCGTTTCTGAACGTTGACAAATGCAGGGTTTAGTGAAAAAATAATGAAGGCTAATTTTTCTCTTTATTTTGAGGTTTCATCGCCATCTGCTGGTCGATGGCTGTTGTTTTATGATAACTACTTGAAAACGGGAAGGGCAATAATTTTATATCAGAATTACACATTTGAAGTATTAGATAACTGTGGAAAACCGATGAGATTCCGCACGATCCTGGTAAAGACTGAGAAACTTACTCATCGTGGTACTTTTTTGAAGGCAGCACTGGTTCTTAGATGGCTTGGAAAGCCATGAAAAGGCGAAAAAGGCAAAAGACAACAGACGAAGCAGCCACTGAAGACTCTATACTACAGACCCTTACCGATTCCATCGGAGAAATATAAGGATATCCAACATTTAAAGAAATTGCTAGTGAAACCCGAAGCAAAGTTATATTGCATTAGTCTACTGAGTGTTGAACTTGGTGGAAACGAGGAGGACATTTTTGCTAATGAAGTAGTAGAGTCAGAGGATAAAGTCGAGCAATTTTTCTATTTTGGTATCTGACATTTTAAAATATTATAATACATTTATCCCTCAAAATACAGGGTGTTCATTAATTATTGTCGGGGTTTCCGTACCTCATAACTTTCGAATAAAAAATATTACGCAAAAACCGATTACGTATTCGTAAATTACAACTCAAAGAATTTTATTAATGATATTAAAAAGATTAATGGATTTGCACATGGCTGCCCTTCGTGGCTCGTAACACATCGAGACGAAATTCGATTACCCTCCAAGTGTTCTCCAGCATTTGTGGGGTAATATTTTGGATCGCAGTAACAATTCTGCGCTTCAGTTCATCAAGGGAGGGCACAGGGGTCTTGTACACAATGTTCTTGACAGTACTCAAAACGACGCGGTTTATCATTCGGGTGTAAAGCTTGCACAATTTGCACTTTGTAGGCATTCAGATGAAGGCGGTTATGGAGAACGTTCCATATCGTCGTATGCGGCATATATAACTGCACAGCTGCTTGTCTCGTTGATTTTCGTGGACTGCGAGTAAACGTTTCTTGGATGCGATCAACATTTTCCTGCGAAGTGCTCGGTCTTCCCGCTCCCTTTCGGTGTAGAACGCTACCAGTTTCCTGAAATTGTGTTAACCAGCGTCTGATAGAATTATCCGAAGGAGGATCTTTCTTGTACGTGGTCCTGAAGCGACGTTGAATAGTTATGACTGATTTAGTTTCGAAAAACCACAATACACACATTGCTTTTTCTTGCACGGTCGCCATTTTTATTTATGACGTCATAATTACTCAGATTGCAAATGCGCTAAGATCGCATTGTTGCCACGTAAAGTTCTTTGAAATGTAATTTACGAATACGTAATCGGTTTTTGCGTAATATTTTTTATTCGAAAGTTATGAGGTACGGAAACCCCGACAATAATTAATGAACACCCTGTAATATTATTACATAAATATGATACAACTATGTTTTCAATAAATATTTTGACACAGCATAAAGTTTTGTTTTGACTCAATACTTAATGAAAATAAAAAAATATGATGTTAATACATTTATCATATTGTAAAGAAAATTGAAAACTTCTTTTCGTTTCCATAAAATTTAAACTATTAAGCCCTCATCGTTTTCCTCTTGACCCTTCCAATATAACCTGCAAATGCATTGTAAAATACTTATATAATCAGAAGAACAATTTCCATGATGCTGATAAAATTTAGGAAGGAGGTACTTCGAAATTTTACCAAAGACGATAAATTATAATAACTTTCATACATATTTTATTTCTTCACAAAAAATCGATGCGGTAACAGACCCTTAAAATTTTTCAAAATTTTCAAAGTAAAGATTTCAGATTTTTAAGAATAAAATGAAATATAAAGAGATCTCATCCTTTTTCCTATGGAGGATATTTCGTATATAACGAGTATTTCCCCTGAAAGAATCAAGACTTCATTCAATGGCAAATCCTTCAAATCCTATTAAAAGATCAATTTCGATGTAGTAGTTATCTATTTTCAAGAGTCGGTTTAAAGTACTTTGTTACAGGTACGCACGTGTTTTGTTGAATGCATGCGCATGTTTTCGTGGAAGCTTCAGTGATCTATGTTTAGATCAAAATCATTTGATCGAGAAAATAAAAGTAACAGAAGAAGAAAGCCTTCATAGAATTTACGAAAAAGAAATACATTCCAGCCATCAATGAATGCAATCCATCGATTTTTGCTCAGAAACAGATGTAGGGATTATTTATGTTAATCCATATGTATCCAACTTATTATGTTAATCCATATGTATTTAATTTGATATCTACGTGGGATGTCTACGAGTTCAGTAAAATGGATTTGCTATTTTCTATTTTTGGACAAGCGAAGCGAGGTCCTATTTCAACTTGTCTGTGTCATCATTTCATTTGTTTATCTCTAAATTTGTTTGTTATGCAGTTAAAACCAAATTTGCTTTTCGATTTTCTTCTAATTTAACATGAATGTTCCCTGAGTTTAATGAAACTACGTAAGAAGTAATTTTTCAGTTTTGAATCTATTTTAAGATGGTGCCGATTTCGTAATTTCAATGTTTGGCAAGATTAGCATCATTAAAGTACCGAAATGAATTTGGTGCTGGAGAGACATATATTAATTTTGAATACTGATGAAGGCAGACATTTCACCGGCATTTTTTTTTGTGAAAACCGCTAAGAGAAGAAACTTGTGTACATAATTTCATTAGAAAAAAAGGCTAAAGCTTTAAAGACTTCGGTCTTCGGGGTTTGTTTTAAAAAATTTTATGCGAGGCCTACTGTTCACAAAACTACTAGTTATTATCAGAAACAATAGGATGATGACATTTTAATTACTCATCTAATATTCAAGATTTACATTTTTAACTATAAAAGTATTATGAGAAAAGTTCCTTACGAATGCAATAGTATTTTTAAAATTGTCTGAAACTCTTAAAGACCTCTATAAAATGATAATAATCATTAACGATTTTAAAAAAGTTCAAAACTAGCAATTGCTATGCATGATATGAAAACTTCTGTTCCACACGAATTTCAACTACAGAAAATTAATTTATTGTTCAATTGAAATACAATTGGCAGGAAGAAGAGAGGCCCTATTTCAACTCGACAGTTTGAAATTTCATCTGTTTGTGCAGCTGCTTGTTATTCAGTCACGACCAAATGCATGGTTCTATTTTCTTTAAATTGGCATGAATGCTTCTTAAAGATGTATGTGTCAGAATTCTTATTTTTTGATTTTATTTCAAGATGTGTGTTCCGTTCCATGAAATGCTGAGCTTTTTTCAGTGTGTGTTTCCAATGATTCTAGCCAAACGGCTTATGTTGTAAAAAATTTCAGAATATTGTCTATTATTTTTATAACGGTGTTATGCCTATTTATTGCGAAAAATTTTCATTCTTTGTTTGCTATTATTTTGGAACTCTATTTATAATGACCCCAAAATACCGATAATAATAAACGACATTTGATTGCATTTTTTTCATACTAATAAAAACTTCAAGACTGCTGTGTTTATGCTAGAGTAATCGTTAATTACATTTACATAGTTATTAAATTAAATCTAAAGTGATGCGAGCATGAATTGTTAATTCAGTATAAAGTAATATTATAATATTTTATAATTATTCTTGTTATCACATAGAATATTCATAATATTGTCACGGAGCTGTAAAGTTGTTTCCCTAAAATGTTATTCTTAAGGCAGGAAAGAGAGTTTTTCAGAGGTTCTACTAGAAGTCAAGCCAATGAGCCCCGACCTTGGTGACAAACCTGGCGACTTTGGGAACAAAACGGATCTTCTATAAAGTAATAGAAATTTGTCCCTATCTCTACCAGGAGCGAAAATATCAAGAACTTTCGAGAGATTATTATATGATGTTACTTCCTATTGGAAAGGTATAAAAATTAAGCTCTCAAACCAGAAGTTAATTAGTTGGAGTTTGGTCAGCAGAACGAGCTGTTGAACTTATTGTATTGAGTGCTATTGACAGTACTGTGACTGATATTTTTTATTGATCTGCTGCCTGTTTGAGTTATATATTTATAAAAGTGCTGCTTAGTTTTGTTACCTGCGCTGCGTTTTTTTTCGGGATTATTCGCAAAATAAAGAGTCATTTATTTTTTTATTATCCTACATTCACGTACACCCCTCAGACGAATTTCCTAACTTTATATATTATAATATGAATTATTATTTATATTATATATATTTATTCATATTATTACATATAACATGAATAATTATACAATATTTATTTTTATTCATATATGCGATATTTTAATTTTTTAACTTTCTTAAATAATCTTTTAACGACACCTCATTTTAATTACTTCTACTTTCATCGTAATAAACGCACTACAACTTTCTTTTCGAGTCACGAGTGTTTTCCGGGGAAATTCCCTTCTCTGGGTACTTAAACTTTCTGCGCATTCCTATCTGCCCTTTTTGACTCCAACATGTAAACGAATAACAACGTCGCGATGCTCCGCGCGTTAACTTTTTCAGTCTGGTCATAGATACTCGTATAATACGATTATTTTAACTACTGAAGAGTAACCTACACTATTGTCTACGATGGAATAAAAGAAGATTGAAACAACGGATGTCTTTTCTTAAACAACATGGATTACTTCACCTTTAAAACCTGATCTTTCATATATTTATTTATTTATATCTTTATTACAACGAAAATGAATTTTTTAAAAATTTCTCCGTAAAATAAAAAAAGCGGTTGGCATGTATTTTTGAAGCAGAAATTTGTTTTTCTAATGTTATTTCGATACATCATTCTTTATTATTCTTTTGTTTAATAATGCTTTTAATTACCGTGTATAACGCTGACTTTAAAACGCCATTATTTTTATATCAATAATTATGGCTTGCAAATATTTTCGTTACCGCAAATTTGAAGATCTCTAATAATGGCTCTTATATTTGGCAGTTTATGGTAAGAGAGTTATTTTGAAACGATAAAAGATTAACATTTAATTCTTTAGTAATTATTCTTTATCTTATAATAATCTTCTAGTGTGTCAAGTGTACCTTTCATACAAAAAAGTATTCCAGATACCCGAATGAAATATAAAAACGAAGACCTTCTATTAACTAATTCCCAGTCGTCGCCAAGCTGAAATGCTGGTGTTATTCCATTTTAACGCCAGCATTCTTCATTAAGAAAGCCATCGCCAATACTTGGAGGTTTCTGTCTATGGTTCCGTTAACTGGAAAACAACAAAAAATACATACATGGAAATGTCCGATGATGAAAGATGCTAAAGGAAAAAGGCAAAGCTAAAAATTATCTTCTCAGGAAATGCAGCTGGAACATTCTTAGAAGCTTTAGTGGTATAAACCTATTTTGTTGAAACCACACATTCCTCATATATGATTTCTCGCCTCTGAATTGTTTTACAATTTTATGAAATCGGTTTATGGGGAGAATTGGATCGGTGTCCCTATCGCGCAAATATCTTCAAAAAAAGTATTGGAAATCCAGAAGGTGTCACTACCACACCAACATTTTACTTTTGGACACTGTAATGGCTTCTTGTAGAATCCACGGAGATGAATTTTAGAATGGTGTGATGAGAACAATATTCTATGTTCATGTGATTCCTGAGAAGTCGCTATGTTTTAATCACGGACTCAGGATTTTAATAAATGTATCATAAGCCAACATTTGGGACTCTCGAGTACGCATGACCAAGTGCATTGTATCGGCAGCAGATAGACGCCTTTATAGTTGAGTCCATTTACATCTGATAATTGGAGATGTCTCTTATATGGACTAAGGAATGAATAATAGGCATAATTTAAAGACTTCATTCAAAAAATATTCCACTTAATTGGGGCATTAGCAGATGAACTCCTAAATAGATTCCAGATGCCTGCCCGATTCTTAAGTTGCACTGAATTTATGTCACTACTTAAATTGTAGTTAAGTATATGTATGTTAAGACCTTCTTCGGGACATTAATAGTCAGCCATTTTTCACACCTGTTGAAGAAACAAGGATAAGTTTAATATATCATTACCACTATACCGTTTCGCTTTCATAAAATAAAATTAATTAATTTAGAAATAAAAAATTACTTTTTTAAATAATGCTTAATTTCGCATTGCTATTCCTAAATTGGAAATCATTAGAATAGTGAAGAGAATATCTTATCTATAATTACTGTAAAAATTACGATAAAAACGTTTTATTTCTTTTTAAAATTCTTTTATGTTTCATAGTTAATATAATTTGCTTTCTAAAAGCATAGTTGACTTATGAACATGATCTCCCAAACAGGATAAACAAGACAGTAATTTGGCATCCTAAACTTTAATTTTTTTAAAAAAAATAAGCCTTCATCTCAACGTTTAGTTTTATCTAATCAAAGAGATAGACAAGCAAATTAAATAAGAATGAACGAATGTCGATGGCAGTGGTATCAATTTCTCATGTATAGGGTATTAATAACCGATTGGGCATTAGTTCTATTCTCAATATGTTACAAAGAACTTTTCAGGGATATTCTTCTATTCTATCTTTTGTTCAGTTTAAAATAGAGTAATTCAGAAAACGTTGCAATGAAGCATAAATTGATTAAATTATTTTTACTTTTATATGAATTAATTGTATAAATTTGCCTTAATGGTGAAAACTGTCTTTTTTCACCCTACTTTGGGAGTTATTCATGAATAAGCTATTTTAAAATCCAAAACACACATGAGGCTGACATATTCAGCTAAGCCTGCTGATATATCATTTATATAACAAATACAGAGTCCAAGAGAGAGAGATCTCAACTTACTTTTTGTAGGCAAAACTTCAAACAACCGTTATGACTAATGCAGCAAAACATGTGAAATCTAGGAAAAGCAGTAATAATATCGAATTTCTGACATCCCAATAATGTGTACCCTAAATATCGCAAGTTACTCCTACTAATCCAAAAAATATTACGAATTAACTGGCACGCCAAAGCAGACTACCAATATTTTGGAAATCAAAGACAAAGTTAATGGACGTTTTGTTTCTAAAAATTGATCTTTCGAAGAAGGAAAGTAATGGATTCAGCGAAATCATAGCCAAATACTCAGACGCCCTATTACTTTTGTACGTGCAACTGCGTTGCATTGGAAATAAATCTCTTTTATGAATCTTCATAACTTTTCATTCAGATTTCTAGAATGTAAAAGTTATGTGCTGAAACTTCGAATGATGGCTTGTGTATTCAATACTTTATACGCATTCCATATAGATGGTTAAATTTGTGCTTACCATATTGCTTAATAAAATGTGTTTGTTTACAGTATGCTCCTCTCACCCCATATAGTTTGGTACATAAAGATGGTAAAAGGGTAAATCACTATTTGGAATCTGTTCTAAATCGAAGTTTGTGGATATTGTCTTAAAGCATAACAAAAGAGGAAACAATAAATTTTTGTTCTGATGGAAGTTTGCTCAATTTAACACCGTTATGACAATGAGAAACTGTTATCTCATGGCTTTTGAAGATTTTCTTTTTTTTACTCTTTTACCCTTTTTAAAATATTATGGACATTATAGCCGTATTTGTTCAATTAACATGCCGATTTCACTCTTTTTTGGAGGCTTGTTTTGTTTCAGAGGAAATAAATAAAATGTGAAGATATTTTGAAAATTCTTTTCTTGTAGTGTTTCGACAAAATTTCTTGAAATTTATCTTGTCACTGAAAATTTGGTCCAATTGCAATCCAATTTGTTAGGAGTTGATTATCAAAGTACATGGATAAAGATCGGGATTCAATAGATTCGAAAATATGGAGACCGAATACAGATTCGTATTGTGGTATTTAAATATCAGTCAAGCAAAGGAAAATATTGGCAAAACGAGAATAAACAGAGAAGATGGAAAGACTGTCTAGATATCTGTTAAATATCCTAATTTGTTATTATTATTTATCTGGTATGTATTGGAATGACCACTTATACAGAATATGAAATATAATTGGTTCATTAATCAGCGAGTAATCGAGTCAGTTGCAATCATTAATCAGGGAGTTAATGGAAAACTAGAGGAAACAGCTTGATATTATGCTTATAATAAACAACTTTAAGATTGAAATTTTGCTATATTGCAGACAATTTCAAAATCAGCTCCGACAATTTTACGAGGACATATTTGAAGTGGCCTTTAGAATTTTAGTAATAAGGATCGTCAAAGAAAACTATAAGTGGGACGTCTGCTGTAAATTGTTGATGAAAATTACTCTATGTACTGACTATACATAGAAAAAATTTCTTGAGAAATCTTTTGATTCTAAAATGAGTTGATCTTACTTTCAGGTAAACTGTCACTAAAATATACGTGTATTTCAAAATAAATCTACTTCAGTTATGAGTAGATATGAACAGTGAAATTACTAATATTAATTTCATCAATATGATGCTGATGCAAAAATGCTGTATTTATATGTACTAAATTCTTTAATTACTCAGGATGCCCATACAGTTTTAAAATATTCTTTCTTTGACCTCCATTTATTTCAGCCTTAGTATTTTTATATTATTTTACATTTAATAATAATGTAAATTATCCCGTCATTGTAAAATTAAATAGATTATTATCAACTTATTCCAGTTAATTCAATTATACCATCTAAAATTTTAAATATTGTTTTCCTTATTAAAATTTCAAAACTTTTTACCATATTAAAAACTAACCCTTTTTGCAAAACAGTTACCTCATTTATTTCTCCAAAGTATATCTTTGAATGTAACTTAGCAAATCTCCCGATTTTCAGCAGTATTCTCTTATTTCAGAGAGATGGTGTTTCTGAAAAGAATTTTTTTTTTGCTTTTCCTGTCAGTGGAGTAATTCAGTGTAATGCTGCAATGACATAACCAATATGTCGCCTTTGACGTTCACTAGAAGATATCAATATATCACTATCAAATATCGTAATAAAATAATCATTTGTAGATTCTACGATTATAAATTATGAGAAGCTCTCTATGAAAAATTGTTTTATATCATTAAGTAATTGTGATGTAAAATATTCAAAATAATTAATTTTTAAGTTAAAATAGTGATTATCTTCTTTGTTCTTAGAATAAATATAGAATCACATGGTTGGTTTACATAATAATTTGATCGGTTTATCCAGATATGTTTAGAAAATAAATATTATATGTGGTTGCAAAACGTTTTTTAAATCCCAATTCGTTGATTCGCAATGCACTGAGCCCATTGAAGGGTTAAAGTAGTGCTAGCAAACGAATTACTAAAATGTTATCTTCATAAAATACACACAAATACAGAGGTTTTTCAAATAAACGAAGAAAACCTATCTAATGCTCTTAAAAATTTGAATAATGGGGCAATTCAAAAAACATTTAACGTACTTAGATTATTATTACAAATATTACTAATTTTATGTTAAAATACACGCAATCCATCATTATGGTACTTTGAAAAATACACATAAAAAGTTCTGCTCTTATTAGCCTCAAGCTAAATAAAATGTAATCTAAAATGTTAGCCATCATTTTTTATGGACATTCTATCCTTCTTTTAATAGACACATAAACTGTCGAGTATTCTCTTTTAAACTCTATATTTTGCATCAATATTTGACACAAAATCTTATACTCAACACAAAGGAAAAGCAGAATCAAGTTATTTGAGATACGAGCCTACAATATGCATTTGTTGCTTTTGACATCCAAGCTTCAGCTGTCTTATTATGCAGAAACATACAATTTTATGCATAGAACGGTAAACGTAGCTTGGAAAATCAATCTACATGTTTCTAAAGACAGTCTCTGTTAGGTTGTATAGAAAGTCTTTTGCTTTTCCAACATTTCAGACTAGCCTGATACATTGAACAAGCCATGTTATTCTTTCGTTCTGCCTTTATCGTGGTTCATTCGACTACATCAAGGTATATTCTAACATTTTGGTCGATTTTTCAAAGAACTTCAGCAAGTATCATCTTTTCGTCGAAGAAGAAGAGAAGAATCACAAAACAGTTAGAAACAAAGGATGTCTTTTCGTTTTCATATGTTTATTATCCTTATTACCCACCTTCCAAGGAGTCATATAATGATTTAAGTATATAATACTCGCGTTATGCACTGCTGGATATCACAAAATCTTGACGGATATTTTTCCACGCGAAGTTAATTACATGATTTTCGACCCACATCAGATAACTTCAGCAGCGGAATTCATGCGAGTGGAAGTGACAATTTATCATTCAGCATTTTTATTTGACGAAAATTAATTAAGTTTTGCGGCTTTCTTATGTTTCGGCTGTTTTGAATAACAATGTCCCCTCAGAATTTAGATACTGGCTGTCTCAATTATTGAAGCACATTTTTATGCTAGAAATATAGTGAGATCGACATAAATTAGAAAAAGCATCAATATGTGAACATTTTCTAAGAAAAAATGAATTGGATTTTAAAAGATAGCAAACACTACAAGACTTCGCACATATTGATTAAACAAATCGAATCATAATTAAAATAACTGAAACTATTATGATTTTTTAAAACTGAATTTCCCTTATTCTAATATAACTTTATAAGAATCTAGTCATTATTTATCTATAGAAACAGGGTAATTGTCGATGTTCCATTGCTTCTCCATGTACATTGTCATGGTTGCTTCCATTACCTGGTAGCAACTGTGACATTTGGAGACTAGGTTGGGTCGAAAAAAATCGATTTTTCGAGTATCGGATTCTAATAGGGTCCTAAAGTTATGTATTACGATACTAATCAACTGAAAGGATGGAAAAAAATTATGCTTTTAATCTTCAGTTTGCGCAATAAACCTAAAGTTTGAAAAAAATGACAAAAAAACGTGGAAATTTATGTTAAAAGTATACAGGCTGCAGTTTTAGGTTTCTAATGACATCCAAGAAGTTCCTTTTTGATGCGTGATATAAAAAATTATTTTTAAAATTCACAATCTTTATTTTGCGTTCGCGTTTTAAGTTTAAAATTTTTCGTGAAAAAAACTTTCGTGAAAAATCAGAATTTTACCATGTTATAAATATACACTGTATTTCATTAAATCTGAAAAGTTAGCTATCTATAGTAAGCAATTTGGCTTGCAACTCTAAATTACATTTAAGTTTGCTTATTGTAGTTATTCTGACCGAGATGTGGCCAGCAACACCTGTCCCGATACTTTTCTTCCACTCTTTCCGCTCAAGCGCTAGAAAAGCGCTTCAATTCAATCTGTATGTCAGCTAGAGGTCATAGTCAATGCCTATTTTCCCATAAAATGACGCTGGTCCTATCGTCTCTCTGTCCAAATATTCAAATAAATGTTGAAATGATTGCTCACTGAAGTGAAATAATCATATGAACCACTACAGTGGGCGCTCAATTTTAACCTTATTTTGCGGATAACACCATTTTCCCACCCTGTGTTTGCTGCTGTACTATCACAACCAATTGCTTCTAGTTCATTAATTGTCAACATCTTTATCTTCCAGGTACTTAAGAATGCATTTGGCTAAATCACTGCCGGTTCTACTTGCTGGTGTGACGTGATCGACATATTACCCACCTGGTTCACAAATCACGCTAATGTGCTCCTCTTTCGTCATTATTTGGTATATTACAGTTCATAGTTTTTTGAAGGTAAATATTATCTTTTCTACCATCAAAATGCATTCCCTTTGTTACTATTTGTTGCCACAGTTTGTCCTATAGCTTGTCGTGTCTTCAGTTTCACTCTCCTTATCTTGCTTTTATCGATCACTTGCGTTGTATATTTTTCAGGAAACATTCCAAGATCATGTAAAACGCAGGAAGCAATAACATCTGTAGTCAGAAACGTCAAATCTATCACTAACAAAAGCAGTGGAGGTTAATTTTGACCTCATTTGAGATGTTGAAGGAGATGAAGACAACTCAATTTCATTTCTTCTTTCGTCCAGAGAATTCCGAGTAATTTTCATTTTACAAGTGTCATTGTCAACTGAAACAGTTTCTAGCAATAAATTTAGAGTTGTTTTCTCTTCTTTCTTTTCTTAAGGTTCTCTATTTCTTTATTATCTAAACTACCAACGAAAGCAAACTTGTTGTCGTTGATCATATTAAAGCTTTCATTCAATGGATTGAATATTTTTGTCTTTTATACACAATTTCATTCTATAACTAAAGGACAGTCACATTCACTTGCCTTTTTCCCACATACACAAGTGTATGTCATATCACACTTACACGCGGGGACTTATCTGAGTAAGTGTTGATGGCCACATCCCGGTCAGAAAAACTACAATAATCAAGCTTAAGTGTGAGTTAAAGTTTCAAGTATAAATTGCACACAATGGTTAACTAGCTTTTCAGTTTTAATTAAATACTGCTTATATTTATAATACGGTAAAATCCCTGTATTTCACGAAAGTTAAAAATTTTTAACCTTAAAACGCGTACTCAAAATAAAGAGTCTGAATTTTAAAAATATTTTTCCCGCTATCACACATCAAAAATGAAGTCCTTGGATGTTATTAGAAACCGAAAACTGTAGCCTGTATAAGTAAATATTCATTTTTTGTCATTTTTTCCAAACTTTAGGCCTCTTGAGAGAAATGAAGATTAAAAGTATAATTTTTCCATATTTTTTAGTTGATTAGCAAAGTAATATGCAACTTTCGCGCCCTATTAGAATTCGGAATTCCGAAAATTTATTGTTTCGACCCACTCTATTGCAGACCTACTTTTTTACTATAATGGGAGTGAATGAACAGTACTTCCTGCCCGCCAAGATATCTTTAGTCCCCAAGTTGTGTCGTTGACGGCGGTTGCTATATCAACTGATAATGTAAAGCAATATCCATTTCGAATAGCATGGAGATTCCGACGGAAGTCCGGGTCTCATTTTATACTTGGCGCCAATTTGCGGCGGCAAAAAGAGTTCATCATTCGTGAATTTCTACCTACTCGAAATGGATTCCTCCTACGATAACCAACTGCTATACAGACAGTCGTCAACGAGACAACTTGTCGAGGAGAGCTCTCGTGGCGGACGACAGTAATAGCTTAAGACTCTGTAGAATAATTAAACTCAATTATTTAAAAATGGAGTTGTGAAATTTAAAACTGGACAATATATTTATACTAAATTAGAGCAAATTTCAATGCATTCCCGAAGTACTCAGCTATGACTGTTCTCTCGGGAGGTATATCACATAAATAAGAGTATCTATCTATCTATCTCTAAAATTCGTAATGCGACACCTTTCGAGACATCCTGCTTACATAGAAAAGTATATAAACCTGCTAAACTTTTATAGCTTTCCAACAAAACCAAATTTTTCGAAACTCCATTTAATACCAATCAAACTTCAAAATTTTCCATTTTTTCTCCTTCATTTTATTTTTGCTTGAATTTCAATTATTCCTTCCTCAAATTCGGCAATCTAATATGCGAGTTTTCTGGCAAAGGCATTTTCTTTTATTTAAATAGGCTCACTGACGCAAGCGAAACCACATGTTTTAAACTATTTCTAAATAATGAAAGTGGTCTGGGGAAAATGAAGAAGGTTTTTAGATTTTCACCTGCATCTTCAGTAAGCTGACTGACTGAATCAGCTTTGTCGAAAAAGTATATCTTTGTTTCTTTCAATGTCCGTGGAAATTTGGATTTCTTTTCAAGACTCTGAAATTTTAAGTTTTACAGTTTGAATAATTATACATGCTATAATGTGCCTTATATTTTAATTTTTGACGTAGGCTTACGTCTCTCCATAGTGGTCTAACGGTGTATAGGGAAAGGAAAAAATTAAGACGGTTTTCGCGCTAAAGTTAAACGCTTATAGCTACGCAACCAAATAACACAGGGAGTTGGTGTTAGCTTCATTTAACAGAGAAAAGTATTCATTGATGATTGCAAAAGGAAGTTTAGAATTTGGAAATACGGTTTAGTCACAGTCGAGTTGCAAAGTTTGTGAAAATCACGAACACTTTTGATGACGTCACAGCGACCGATGCGCTCGCGCACGCAGACTACGGCAATTCATTCATCGATTGCGCGAAATATTACTTAAGTATAGTTGAATTTCGTCAAATTTTGTGCTAAAATTAAACGCTTATAGCTCCTCAACCAAATAACATAGAGAGTTGGTTTTAGTTTCATTTTATAGAAAAAGGTATATATTGAAGATTGCAAATATAATTTTATAATTTGAATTACAGTTTAGTCTTAGTCGAATTGCAAAGTTGGTGAAAATCACGAATAATTTTACATAGATATAGGCCCATAGTCACACTAGACTAATAGTCACTACGGTCTATAGAGTTAATAGTCACATAAAACTACTTTAGTCACTGAAAGTTGAGTAAGGTAAGTAAGTCTACGCCCCTCAATCCCAGCGGCCGTTTCGCAGAGACAGCCTGCCGTCGATTTTTTTATTTTATATTAGGCTTTAACTATGTCGGTAATTTAACTTTATAATATCACAAGAACAGATAATTTGTTCTTTGCCACTTGGTTTACATTTTGAGTTTAAACAGAATTTTTTATTATGCTGTCTTTTAGCATACTGATGTAATGCTTTGATTGTATTTGCATTGTAATTGCATTTATGTGATCAATAGATAAATAAACATTTTCTCTTTAATTTCAAGTTAATTGGCCACTCATTTCATTCAATTTGATAATCTTCTTTTTATTTTTATTTCGCATTCTAGATTTTGTTATGCTTAAATACATGTTTTATGCAAATCATGCTAATAGTTTTATATGCTTACAGAAACAATATCATGGGACTTCAAATGAGTTCGTGTAACATTAATCACTAGAATTAAATGAGCAATTCCTTGATTCTGACTATTTTTTAAAAATACTTACCTGTTGATAGCATCCCTTTCGCCGATAATACTAACATACAATGGTGTCACATGCATACAGTGAGGATGTTTGGGGAGGAGAGTGCCAGCTCAGGTGTCGTCTTCTTTATCTGACCGCGGTACAAAAGTACGAGGTTCTTCCTAAAATAGCCCTCGGTTGTTTCAAAACGGGACATTAATATAACTTAACTAAGAAATGGCCTCGCAGTGAATGTAATATCTTTTATTCAAAGCTGTTGTATTCTATAATTATAGAAAAGAAAAATAGACCAACATTGATAGTTTTAGGAATAAAATACAAAATAAAAATATATAATAGATTTTATAAAATTTTATTTTAAAATGAATTCAGATTAAATCTTTCCAAATTTTACTCATTTCAAAGTTATTTCTCAGGTCAATATCTTCAATTTTAAGATCTAGCTTAACCTTTAAAATAAGCTAATGAAATTAAGGTTTTCTTGTAAGACGGGTATTTTCGAAGAGAAAAACAAACATGAAAGCAATAGAAGAAAAATACATTTACCACACTTGAGAGTTTGCATAGATTTGTCTTCCCTTAATATAAATATATCTTTTCATCAAGTCCATCATGGTATGTAAAGGAGACGGGGATAATAGGATACACAAGGTAATTACAAACCGGGCAGATAAGTATTGCGAGGATGATCCTAATAGTTTACTCGCACATGGTAATTTTTTGGTGTACTGAACAGTTGGGTAGATAATGGTTAACTGATAGACCAAATATACCACCCAATAAGAATATAATAGACAGATTCTACTGATATTATTAGCAAATCCGTTAGTGCAAGTTCATGTTAGTGTTTCGATATTTTAAAAGATATTTTTGAGAGAGAGTATTTCTGTAACGTGTTATGTAGTTTCTAGCATCAATGCGTCTATCGTTGTATAGAAATATTGAACGAAAATTCGGTCTCACTGTCCTCAAACTGTAAACAGATTTCTATCTGGACGTATGTAGTTTTAAACTTGTAAAGAATGACAAAAGAAGAAACAAATTGAAAATTCTTTTAAACTTTATCTTTAGTGTCTTTTTTCCCCTCGACCTTGTCCCTTCACAAAGAAAGAATAAGGAACTTTAGTAAACAAGGCATAAATAGGAAATAAAAATAAAAAATATGTGCCATGGAAAAATATCTATTCAGGACTTTTCCCGAAAACTTTTTGATTTATTTTATTATGTGTTTTTCTTCTTCACCCGCTGTCTAAGGGTCGTCCGTGCCTTCGTTACTTACCGGAACAAGTGGCCAAATCCCAATCCATATAACAAGACGAATAAATAAGAATCAAAGGCGAATTCGAAGGAAGAACGTCTTTTTTTTCCCTACTTGATTAGACATTAGGGGCAAAACCGCAGACTAGGGCAGATTTTGCAGCTCTTCTTTATTTCTCTTAAGTCTTTTGAGTTGTCTCTTTTCCTTCAGTCTCTTTTCGTGGATATAAAAAGCCTAGTCACCAGATCCTGCGCAATTTCCGTTTTAATTCTGGCCAAATGACTAACAACGGCGATTTAATGGCCATAAGAGCTCGTTCCAAATATGAAATCTACAATATTTGGCCAATGCCATAACTTCTAGAAAATATTTCTTTAAGTGTGAGTTTTGAAGTATGCAACAAATAGTTAAGTTGAGAGTTGAAAGCGGATTTTAAATATTTAACCCTCTGTCAGAAGCAATATTCACGTCGACGAGTTCGGGGGCAATGCTTCTGACAAGCACAGGTAAGCAATCACGTAATTAATATTGTTAATACTCATTAATGTTTATTTCAGCATTCTAAAATTAATCATTGACCTTCGTGGTGAGGCTTAAAAGAAAAAAGGGGGATTATCGTTGCAAAAAAAGTCATCGTAAAGCGAAGGCACGAGGACTACGTACTTCTTCCTTTCGGATCATAGGATAACAAAGTTTTCTCAGCACTTACACGAACATGCTGGTGTATTGTTTGTTTCTTTTGATCGATACAAATTTTGAGAGCAACCGTTTTTTACAACAATAAATTTTGCATGATAAAGTCATGATATGAGTAAAAGAATCATCTGTGATAAAAATTATAATTGGATATTACGAACAACCTTATGTGTGACAAATTCGGGCGTAATGTGCCTGTGAGGCCAATATGGTAATATCTGCGCTCCACGTAGTGTTTATGGGGGTTCCAAACGGGACTATAGTGAGGGAAAAACTTCTATTTTTCAGGAAGTGTAGGAGGAATGAAAACTTCCGAGATGTGTCTGTCAGACTTATTGCGGAGGGTTAATCAGTTTTAAAATTTTCACATCATTATTTGCATAGATTTAATTCAGCAACCTCCTTCCAGCTAATGTCCTTAGAAACAAGCGCTACTTGAACTTTGAAAATATTTTCTTATCAGATTTGTGTTACATGTCCAATAAGTGCTATGTAACGAAATCTGATCTGATGCTGACCCATATCATATATTCTACAGGTACCATTTCAGATTGTTTAAGTTGAAGTTTTTTAAATTCATGGTTTTCGCAAAAGCTGTAAATTACATAAAAATGTTTGAAACAGGGAAGAAAGTATAGTTTTCTGAGATGAGTACTGAAGAATTTAAAACTAATCATTACTTTAACATCATAAATATTTGTCGATGAACGCCTTTTCGTATAAATTCTTATCACATTTAGCCGTAAGTGGATTCATTAATTGTAAAATTCTGTTCACCCTTAAGCTAGTAGTCATTTCCTTTTAACCTAATGACTCTATATTTCTTCATATTCAACGGTCCTATTTTTAATTAACATTAAAATAGATCATATTACTTCAAAATGCAGCACTTTAACTTATTAATTCTTACTTTTTCCGTTTCACTAGATTAAACTTCAATAGAGAAATTTAGATTACCTTAATGAAATAGTTATTTTACCAAACCACTTTGCTTCTATAACAAAATGCAAATTAAGCATGTGACTATACAGAAAATTAGAATATATTTGTTTATAATCATGATACTTTTTAGCTATTATCTAACTCCTATACTACAAAAGGAGGATACAGAGATTATTGTATTAACCTTAAAGGCCGTTTAAATAACATATTATAGAAAAAATATGACATTTGTGTAGACAACCAAATGGATGGATGTTCTATAGATCAATGTTTTAGAAAAATTTATGCCGGTGCTTGCAACTCTTGTGGGTTGAAATCTAGAATTTGGTACACGCTCTTAAAATGATGCCAAGTCGTCAAAGTTAATGAAAGTAGTACTCTCATTAGCTTTGGCGACTTGGTGTAAATGAAGTGCAGAAGTCAAATTAATGCTTTGGCGTTTTGGAGGCGATTGAAGAGTGTGTATAAACTTCTAGATTTAAATCCCATGTGTTCTCCATTTTAGAATTTCAGTTAAATCATCAAAGTAAATAAATACACTAAATGCAAAGTTGAAGACTATCGATTATAGAGTGCTAATGCAACTAAAATAAATGAAGAAAGGCTTAGAGTTATAATTCCGGGCGGTATTGTCGCCAAGCTAGCAAAACTTTCGTCAACTGTTAAAATGCTCGCCAAACGCCTACCATCTTGAATTTTCAACTGAAATTTCCCATTGACATTTTGTAGATTGCTGCAGGTATCGCGTTATCCTTTGAAAGAAATACTCAACTTCGGCGAAATTAAGAAATTTTGAGTCTTACAGAAAAAATATATCGAAGATATGAAACAGCTTTAATAGTTTTTAAATTTATTAATTATGTTGACGTATGTAAGAAATATGAAAAATTTCTGTGCATATTAGTATTTATTCCGGTTGAAATCTAGAAGTTGGTACACACTCTTAAAACGCTGTCAAATCGCCAAAGCAATATGTTGAAAGCTGCATATCATTGGAGCCAAGTCGCCAAAGCTATATGCAGGTATTACGTGTATTAGCTTTGGCGACTTGGCGCCATTTTAAGAATGTGTACCAACTTCTAGATTTCAACCTTTATTCCATTGTAAAATATCTTCAAAATTCGTTCTCAAACTTGTTATAAAATGTCATTGCTAATATCAAAGCAGTGGCTATTCTAAATTGCACATCTTGTGCAATATAAACGTTATATTAAACAAACACAATACATTGGACAAAACCATTCATTACATATGCTTTAACATTTTGTAAAATATTCTCCGAATATTCTAGAAGTAATCTCAAAATATCTTACAACGTTGACATGGAACTCTTAGCAGCGCAAAATATTAGCCACATGGAGTAAATCCCCCATCATTGCTTCATCTATTTTAAATCTCGGAACACTTTGAAAATGCCTCGAAGTGTAATAAGCTTTGAAAGTGAAATATTGGCAAACTTTAACTAGTAGATGCGATGTAATATCCTCAAAGCGAACGACGTTCTCATCTCCTCTGTTCAGAATCTTCCTCGTCTGAAGCATTTCTTTTATAGTCTTCGAAACAATAGTGTATTTCTGCTTGATGTAAATTTCATGTCCGTCAGATGATATAAGTTTAATATATTCAGCATCTGGTCCAGTACATCCGCCGTAAGTTAATACGATATTTTCATCCATGGACGTTGTTCTCCTAGAATTGCATACACTAATAAGGTTGTAAATACCAGTAAACACTTCAAACTTTTCGTTGCGTCTAATGATAGCTTAAGAGGATTAAAGTTGTCTTTGAGCTTTCTTTCAAAATATGTTAAAGTTTCAGTCACGCGAAGCTCAATAAATTAATAATGACTCTGCAAATTAGATTTAAATTATTACTGGACTTTCCACTTCGACTGTTAGGGGTAAAGTGGACTTCTCTGGTTGGGAAATACGCTGATGCGCATCGTTTCCTTTATTTATCAAATATTTACTTCGTAGTTTAGCAACAGCGCTAAACTGTTGATGTAATGAATTCTGCCCTAGAATTGAAGTCTCTGAAGCTTATCATATTGTGAAACCGGAGCTTGTCTTACCTGTAAATGCAGCGTGGTTTATTTAGGTTCTAAACTCTTGATGATTGTGAATGGTTTATTATTGTTTGCGTCTAATTCATTAAATGTTCTACTGCTGTCTATAGTAATATAACACCTAACCACATGCAAATGGTATAAATTCAAAACCAAATAATATTTCATTATTCCTTAAAGATTTAGATTAGTTATATTGACGTTTGAATAAACAAGAGTGATATTTTGAGACGGGCATCGTAACTTTGAACCACGGTCGGATGACATCTGAGCTAGCTCTCCCCTTCTTCAAGCATCCGCACTATACCAACGAGAGGAAGTTTGGTCTCTTACGTATGTTTCAGAGTGCAGCAGGCCCACATACATCGCAGATCTCCAATGGAATCGGGTTTAGAGCTTGGAATCCTACGGCCCTTACCACTAAACCACCTTGTCCCTTTATGATTTAAAACATAATTTATTTACCATTTTTCAACATTGGCTCACAAATATATTCAACAGCAAGAATCAGTACTCCTCATTATTCCATCTATTATTTATTTTACTGATAAGAAAAGAATATTATTTTAGACGGTTGCAGATACGCAATAAGTTTAAACAGAAAGAGTTAAGAAATATGTGCATTACAGCCAATTTAGCAGCATAACATCGTATTATATGAAGGACTAAACACATGGAGAGTAATTAGATGAAAATAAAAAAAGTAAATACATAAAGACTAAAATCATTTATATAGCGGGAGTGGTATTTTTTATTATTCATAATTTTAAAAATAATATGTAATGGATAAATATAACCGAAAAACATTTCTTAAGAAGAATACCTATATTAGATCTTTATTAAAATAATATCAGATTCTCGATGTTTTGGCAAACTATTGTGTTATATGGAGGGTTCAGAGGTAAAGTGTAGCAAGTCTATGAGATTCATTTCCGAGAAAACAGACCTCAAAATTGATTAGCTGCTTTTGAAATAACTGTGGATTTGAAATTGATCTTTCTGCCTGGTGGATACAAATTAAACTATGGACTTGATTCATTGTTTTACAGAAAATGCTATAACGTTTCTATACTACCCTGGCCGTGCTAGTGCAAAATGAGCAAAACTTAGACTTGGTCCCCCTTTAACTCTGAATCCACCATGTATGATTTAATCCTTTAGCGTTCATTGCGGCATTGGGAATTACTGCGCATGGGTGAAACGTAGCGTTATATTTTTTTTCATTACTCAAGAGCCAGATATATTGGCCAACTTATGTAAAAATTCCAGTTTGATACCATTAGTCTTCACAAAGATATCGGTATTGTAAAAGCTAAATTGCTTTCGATCTCTAAGAGAAACAAAATGACAAGGGTTCTTCGCAAACTAATATTTTTTAAAATTGAATCTTCGAAAGTAATATTGAATTTTATGAAGACTGAATATCTGAATACTCACGTATACTTATAACTTAAATACATAATTTAAATTGCGTTTCGATGATAACTTATTCGGAGGAAAGATCCCGTCACCGTTCATTGGTTTCACTGTGAAACCACAAATTTCTTGAAAATAAAAAGTGCCGAATTTTCTTGTAACATATTATGATCAGCTACTTGTCTAATACTCATTTTTGAAATAAATTTAGTCATTTTCAATACGAAACATCTCGTGAACTGTAAAGGGTTAATAGGTGGTTATGATAATTTGAATCCTCAAACAATTATTTATATCTTTTCAAACATCCCTTTTACAAAAAAGGCTAAATTGGAAGTTGAAATGCGCAGAAGCCTTTTAACGTTTAATATTTTCAAAAATTCAAATGAATTGTTCAAATTTAATTACTCCATTATAAATGATCTGTTACACAACTTGTGAATTATTGTTTTTTTATAGGAAATTATTTTATTTTAGGTAGTGTTCAAGATAGTGAAGCCAAAAATTTATAAAATTTTAGTTGATAATTGGTGTCATTTTTTAATAGAAGTTGTTCAGTTTTGATAGTAGCTATAAGTCGAGATACCTCGTCCTTCAAAGCATTCTGGTCAATTGAAGAACGATCACTACAACAGCTTTCAATTTGAGGTCAGAGGCGTATTAGTCATAACCTGCAACGTCCCGTCCCGGCTCCGCCTGTAGGAGGTACCTACCGTCATCGGTGAGGAGTAATTTAACCCAAAACATTACTATAACCAACAAGAAGACGAGAATAAACATATTTATCACTGGGGATCACAAGTTACAGATGTATTTAGCTAAATAAAACAATTCAGAGATAAAATAATTTTTCGTATTGACTTTTGATGCAACCAAAACAAATTCCAATTATAGAAGTAAAATATATTCGATTTATTTTTTATTCTAAAATTATTTTCGTAGGAAATTCAAAGGCCCATAGAAAAATTCAAGTTACCAATGAATTAGAATTAATGCTTTCTAGTGAGAAAAGTTCAAATCATCATTTATGAAATGAAAAAAAAAGATTATATAATCAGTAAAAAGAAATTGAATTTTTTTGAAAATTTTATTCTTTGCACACACATCACACACGTGCAAATTTAATGGCATATTAATTAGTTCAAGATATGAAAATATTTGCCATAATTATTTTAAAAACTTATAGATAATCGGAATTTTTCTCTTGTCAAACGCTAAAGAGTGTTTAAATAAATATTAACTCACCAAGTTGCAAGCATAAGATTATGCTAAATAAAATTTCTCTGGGTTATATGATATTTAGGTTGAAGTAGATAGGACGTTTATAATCTTAATTTTGGTGGTTAAATTTATATTAAAAGCTTCAGTTCTACAGAGATTATGTCTTCTTTAAATACAAAATTAATATGTAGTTTTTAATTTTTGGTAAAATGTTTAGTCAGGAGTTCTTCCACAAATAAAGAAATAATTAATATTAGAAGAAAACAGCAGGTATTCATATAAAATATAAAACATTATGTTTCACGACTTTAACAAAGATACAGAAATTCATTTGCAATGAGAAATAATGTTTTGGCGTTTTTAAAGGTCCATAAATCGCTAAAGTTTAAAAGAAAATACTTAACGCTTTTAGATGGTTGCTAAATGTGGAGGATATTGTCTGATGCTGACAGAAATTTTATTAGTTTGCGAAAGATTGAATAATTAATTATTAAGTTTTATGCCTTAACTATATTATCCTTACATTCTTACAGTAAAATCAGTTTTGTCGTTCGGTGTTATTTTTTCTGTCCTCCATGTTACATATAATCCTGTAAGGCATTACATAAATCTGATAAAAGGTTGGCATTGAAATTCATGAATAAAATCATATAATATTAAGAGAAATCCATAAGATGAAACGTTTCTGCCAAAACAGCCGAAATTAAATGCATATAAAAATAGAGAAGATTAGATTTTTAGTAGCAGCAAAACTGCAGACAGGATAATCCTAATTCAGAGTTCCCTTCCTGGGAAAACAGAAACAAGAGGGAACTTCTGAATCCTAGAAAAATATTCTGTGAGTACCGCATGTAACACTTACTAATCCTAAAATATTTAGAATTCATCACAATTCCGATCCCAACTACCAGCTATTTGGATTTCTAAAAGAAAGATATTTAGTATTACGCTTTTCCAAAGAGAAATTGTGAACTATAGTAGAGGGAAGGCAATGGACAGAGAGAAATCATGGTGAAATGCTCAGACACCCTATAACGTTTGTACGTTCTTTTGCATTACATTGGAAACAAATATCCTATGTCCTCATTCAGATTTCTGGAAAAGAAAAGTTATCAGTGAAAATTTCGCATAATACCTGTATGCTGAATACTTTATGCGTGCTACATGTAAAAATTTAGATTTGAGCTTGCTAGATTGCTTAAGAGGATAGGCTTCACAGAAAAATAAATATTATTCTCTCAGCTCTTTTAAAAGTATCTTCCTAGTATCAGGAGTTCTAAAATTTATATATTTTAAAAAATATATCCCACATATATACAATTTATCCTACGAGCCTTTTAACAAAAGAGATGACAATGCTCTTATTGATTAACCTTTGCGCTTCCCTTCCATAAACTGTTCCTCTTTCTATCTATCAAGCCACAAGAGTGACGCGCGGTTGATAATTAGGCATTCCTGGCAAAATTACGAGTTTTCTTTCTTTAATAATGTCTCATCTCGTAATCCTTCCTTCCACAATAAGATGCAACCAGATGAAAGAGCCTCGCTGCAGACAATAGTTGGTACTTAAGCAGAATCTGAGCTTCTTCATTCCCCTATCTTTTCCGCTGCGGTAATTACGTTTTCCTTTGCCGATTAATTAACCAGCATTTTAGAAACCGTCATTAATTAAACGAAGCTCTTGCTCTCTGCGTTTTCCTCGTCTTACTGGCGCTACTTATAGAAACAACAATACTGCAGGGGACTCATATGTTTCGATTTGAAGTAGAATGCTTTACCTCTCTAAGAGTTTTCTCTTTAGGGCAAAAACACGTATCATGACACTAGAAGCGAAGTTTAGGGAGTATTTTTCTTAATGTGTAATGCATACAGTGTATAAAATATTCAATGTTAATTGCTTAGAAGACAGATGCTTACAATACTTGTCATTTCTCTGTTCTAAAATTTAACATAAATGATAATTTCTTCCATCTAAATAGAAAATAATATTTAATTAATGGCTACTCTATGAAATATCTTACCAACTTAATTCAAACGTTATATGCGTAGCTTCAGTTTTAAGAGGTTTTATCAGTTTCGTAAGACCTCTCTGTGTTCTTTACAATTTCATTCCAAGTTTCTTGAAGGATTTTAATATTAAACATTAACTTCTATAACTGGGCTTTACAACTTTATAGGTTAAATCGTAATTATGGTGACAAAGTAAACAGAATTAACGTGGGATTTATTTGTGAGTGCAATAGAAAATTTCCTGAGAAGTTTATATCAATTTGTAATACAGTTGATTTTGAGAAATATATAAATATTTGCAGCAGTGAATAATTAATATAAAAAATAATTTTAAAAAAACGCATTTACCGATGCATTAAAAACGAAAATAATAATTTTTCTCAAAAATCTGGAGGTCAAAACAAAAATCGTGAAAGCGTGAGGCGCAGGTAGAAAAGCTGTAAATAAATTAGAATTGTAATGACATTTACAATATATTTTATATGAATAATGTTTAATAACATTTCGTTTCTTATGATAATCATTGCGGTTTTATATCTTTCTCCTATTGTTTTCAGCGCCTCACGATTTTACTATTTTTGTTTTGACCTCCAGAGTTTTGAGAAAAATTATTATTTTAATGCATTGGTAAAAGCGTTTTTTAAAATTATTATTTTATATTTATTATTTTCTAGTTTTTAGTCTTTAATTTAAGCCATAATTCGGTATTATAAATATTTTATACATCAACTAACTAAAGCAATTATTTTATTGAGGAAGGTCTGATAGGATGAACTTAATGTACTCGATGCTTTATTTAATTCCAGAAATAATTTCTTTAAAAAAGATCTATAATAGAACATACTTATTTTCATTGAAACATTTCAATTTCTGTTCAAGTTTTTTAGTTCTCAAAAATACTCTAGATGCTGCCCCTGAAACCTACCATGTACAAACGCAATTTTGCGAATTGTTTTTAGAAAAACAGATAATTTAGAGCTCTAAAATTAGTAAAATATTGCATTGTCATCTAGACCCAATAAATATACAAAAGTTCAGAACTCTAGTGCATTAAGAAGTGAGTGAAAAATCGATCACAAAATTCCAACCTTACACACATACATACAAACATGAAGCATTTCGAACTTAAGCGTCTTAACAAAAGCGTTTAAAAATGACTTAGTTGAAAGAAATGACAAAAAATAAAAGGAAATAA
Organism: Araneus ventricosus; assembly: GCA_013235015.1. NCBI lineage: Eukaryota > Metazoa > Arthropoda > Arachnida > Araneae > Araneidae > Araneus > Araneus ventricosus. The sequence continues at coordinate 38,923 of BGPR01009479.1, forward strand.
TTTGAAAATTATTATGCTAATATCAAGTATTGTTGCAATTCATAATTTATAAGGATTTAAAGATATGAGCACAGAAACCCTCGGACGTTAGTGTTAAATTTAACTCATTGAAATGTATATAAAATTTGGAAGAAATTATCATATAAAACAATTAATCTCTTTGCAGAGTGCACATGCAATGAATTTCGTATTTCCAGATAATTCTGTTTCTTAACCATGAAGCAAACAGACGAATGTATACTCCTTCATAAATATGGATTTAAATCGAAATGAAAATAATGTTGAATAAGGAAGTGTGAGAACATCATTTCCACGCATTTGAGAAACGTTACAGTGGCCTAATTAGGAAATATGCAGAAGGATAAATTAAAATATTTTCAGAGGTGGCTAATGTTTTTGTATCAAATTTGATAGAATTTTTTTTCTAACGACGTTACTGATATTGAACTATATGATAATTTGTCTGGCCTATGCCACGGGGAATTAACCACTATTTCTTGGATTTTGTGTCGCCTACTAAAAAATGCTCCTAAGTATGTGTAAATTAATATGCAAAATTTAACCAACTGAAAGCCATTCCAGAAAAGAGTATTTAATATTTTTTTTACAAAATATAGCATTAGAGTACTCTGTATCATTTTGAAAAAAAAGAGTACCATCGGCATAAATAAGAATGTCAATAAGCAATCTTAATTTCGTAAACAAAATTTAAGAAATAGATGGTGACTGAATAAGATTTTAACTCAGTGAAATTTAACAAAAGGGTAGCGTATAAATCCATAAATACAAGACACTTTAGAATATTAAAAATTACAGTAAAATGCTCATTCAATAAACGAAATTCACCAGAAAACAGTGTGGGTTAAGAAAATGCAAATGTTATTATATAAAGTCTGTTCCATTAAAAGAAGCAAACTTGTCGAAGAGAATAGTGAAATCAAATTGTATGAAGTTTTGGAATTATTATTCTTTAAAGACCAATGACATAAAAAAGTTAACAGAATCCTGATACCGTCACAAATAACTAGTCAATTTTCGAAAATAAATAAAATCAGAATAGAAAGAGGAATATAAAGAAAAATAAACTAATAAAATATTATTCAACACGAACCCGTTTTCTAGAAACCTTATTATGAGAATAAGTCACTTTTTACCTTGACGTAATTAATTGAACGTTCCTCAATTAAAACTGAATCATTTCTATTAAAAATTTATTTACAATTTCACGAATTTGGTTTTTAAAAATCTTGAAAAAATATTTAGAACAACTGTTTTTCCAGAATTTGAAGAATCAGATTAAATTTTCGATGTTAATTGGCGAACAGTTTAGTAACAGTAAAACGAAATGAAGTACCGCAGTTTCTTAAAATAAATTAAAATAAAATTTTAAATGATTCTTATACGGCTCATAAGGATACAAACAACAGCTTGATGTACAGATATAAAATAACTTTCAAACTTAAATGTTAAATTTTTCAAACTTAAGTTAATAGTATTCGTAACATTTAATCTATTATTAAATACAATGTAACCTCTCTAACTCAGCCACCCTCCAGCAAAACCGACCGTTCAGAGGGCTTAGTAGTTTTGAAGGGTTTTCATTTCTAGAAGACAAAATATTTATTAAAACAAGCGCTAGTTAATTATTTCTGGCATAGTGAATTTTAAGACTTAACTAAAAAAAGAGCAGTTTATTCGAATATTTCTAAATGTCTTATGCGGTTTGTGCTTGCTTGATTCCTTCAGTTTTCCGGAAGAAATTTTTCTAAATTTGTTTTGTTAATTGCAAAAGTAAATCTCTAATCGAACCATCAGTAGCTTCAGTGCAATAGGCAAATGTATTATCCGTTTTCTTAAGGCTGTTGGGATAATTAGTAACGATTTTTTTTCTTTCTGTTCTCCCGCAACTGAAAGTTGCGACTAATTTTCTTGCCAATTTCCGTTATCGTACTGACGCAACATTTCCATATTCTGGTCTGTATTGAGAGTAACACGCTTGGACATCGTTTCGGATCATCATCCGATGAAAAGGATATGTCTGTGTCTAAAATATCGTCTTGGTCTCCGTTTAGTTAAAATCTTCAAACCTCCCACCGTGGTTAAGGTAATTTCACTTTTCGCACCATGTTGGGAAAAGGACGATTCATTTCGATATCATTTCCGGTCTTGTTTTCGAGTGTATATACTACTTTGTACCTCATTCTTTCCTCCTCTTTCTCTTAAGAAAAGATCCAAGGACACAGAGTCGAAAGGAATGGATTTCATTGACGTTCAATTTGTAAAAACTGAAGTGGAACAAAAATGATCTTTCTCTCTGTTTTAATTTGTAAGAGTGCAGAAAAGTTGCATTTTGATGTAAAACCTACAAAATAAAATTTTATTGTAATCGGAAAATGTCTTAAAGTGCCGCAAGAACGATAAAGATTCAAAAATTTGAAAAGTATTGCTCTATTTCAACCTTTTTCTCTATTTTCTTATTTGTAGTATAAATGCTCAAATCAAACATTTTGTACATTTTATTCCTTTCTATTGAGAAATCAAATGTTCTTGGGCGCTTTAAAATATATGGTAAGGATATAAAATGTTGATTATTAGCTAAAAATATGCGAGAAATCGACTATGAAAAAAATTATAACAAAATGTATTTTATGTTCTGCTAATGAACGGTAATGAATGAAGTTAAAATTAGTGTTTCTTATTCTAGTATTTAAATTGCTTGTATTTATTCGCTTCAGGTTGTATTTGGATTTATGATTGCATGTGAAATTGTGTATTCATATTAATATTTATCTCTATCTTGAAACATTATATTTCAATCGGGGAAGAATTTTTAGTACTCTGAGATGATATTTGTGGTATGAGCTTTAGCGAGCTCAATAATAAGCTTTACTTTTCAAAGAGCCCATATCTTTTTTTCCTTGCGCTATTGACATAAAAAGTTTAGTTAATAAATGTATATATTTTCCTTAGATGTGAGTGAAAACACGTATGTTAAGATGTTTGTGTAAATATAGGTCGTTTTTGCTTAGTTTTTTCGTTAAGTATAAAAAATGCGTTTGTGTGCTAAGTATATGTTTATAAAAAGTTCCTCTACTCCTCTACAAATTTGATTCAAAATTTGATACAGATATACAATTTTGATGTTAATACCAAAGATCATTTTATTGTGCTCTGCAATTTTAAAGTTATCTTGTTCACATAGAAAACAGACAGCCCCAGTTCCAAAAAATTTTTTTCGGACTGAAGAAAGTCTACAATATGAAACCTCATCAAGATGTACAGGTTGGTTTTGGATGAAGAAGTCTACAATATGAAAACTCATCAAGATGTACAGGTTGGTTTTGGATGAAGAAGTCTACAATATGAAAACTCATCAAGATGTACAGGCTGGTTTTGGATGATTGCAATACTTTCTCTATGTATGTGCCAGACTGAAAAAATAAGACAGAAGAAATAGCAGAAAAGTAGTGATGGTAAGTGGCTTTCGAGTCATAATAAAACTTCCCCTGATCTTCATTAGTATCTTAGAATGTGTAAATGATGCCCAAATAAAACGCGTATTTTCGCTCCACATCATATTGGGCTTTAAAAGGTGACAGAAACGTACTGAAGTTTAGTCTACATGGCTCTCGGGACAATTATACTCTTGCCTTCAGTCGCCATGCCACTGAGAAAGAGATGTCTAGCAGAATGCCATTCGCACAACAGAAATACGGAAAAGAGTTTCTGAAAATAGCATCTATGAGCTTAATTCCACAAACTATATCAGGGAGAAATTGAGTGGATGAATTGGAAAACACCTACTGTGGTGATTTTTTTCAGAAAAACATTTTTGGCGACGATATCTTCTACTGAATTTATATGTGTCTTGGACATCAACTGTTTCATACCATGGGAGGTGAATACTGCAAATATGCGTAACAAAATAACCGTGCAATATTGCTCTCACACCTAAGGAAAATAAACATATTTATTATGTCCTTGATATGTCGATAATAGAAGAAAAGAAAACATGAACTATCAGAAATAATAAAATTTGCAATTTTTTATCTGGAAAGAGCTCGCACCTCAAGCAAATATCATCTAACTCTACTGAGCATTCTCCGCCGATTTAAATATAATATTTCAATATAAAAATAAATATTAATATGAATGCACAATTTCACATGCAATTATGAATCCTGAAATAAGAACACAAAAGCAAATACTATAATAAGGAACAATAAAGTTAACTGTACTCATTATCTTTTATTGGCAAAACACAAAATGCATTTCGTTATACAATAGTAATCAGTGGTGACATGTAGATGGATATCGCCCCCCCCTCCTTTTCGAAATAATTAAATTTTATTTCATTTCAGCTGTCTAAAACAGGGAATTATTAAAAAAGCAAACAAATCCGAGAAATCTAATTTTGTCGCTAAATTTTTAAATTTCTACCCTCAATACTCTCCGACACTTTTAATCGTTTATAATTCTTTTACTCCCAACCGCCACTACTCTTGTTAATAACAAGGATGCATAAAATGCTTGCAAGCGTTTTTCATCAGTTAAAAGTATAACAGAGGAATAATTCCATTATATTTTTTTTCTTTTTTCACAGACGACTCCTTGCATATTTTTAGATAATAATTAATATTTCATATCCTCAATATAGGATTTAAACCACCCAAAACGTTTGTTTTATTAATGAAAAAGGAATTAAAAAGGTTTGGTTTAGGTTTCTATATTGTAAATAAGAAATTACAGAAAAAGTCTGAAATAGAGCAAAATATTTCAAATTTATGAAACTGTATCGTATTTGCGGCACCTCATCACATGCTTCGATTACCTTTAACTTTTATTTTTGCCTTTTTCACATCAAAAAACGAGTTCCCCGCACTTTTATTAATTAGAAAAAAGTAATAAATTTCTTTCGTTCCACCCTAGTCACCACTCCTATTGCTCTGAAGGGCTCAAATGTCCGTCCATACGGGTTATTTTAATTTTATTACTATAGCCAGAAATTATACCCGAAACAAAAAGTGACATCTATGCAGGAATAACTAATTAGAGAAGATTTATTTTATAAATTAGAACTCTTTATCAATCAGATTATGTAAAAGATGGAAAAATTTACAATGCATATATTCAATGAACATTTTCTCTTACTGAAATGATATTTTGTAGAAATTTAGAAATTTTTAATCATATTGAGCTTTATATTAATGTATTAAATTTATTATATATATTTTATTGTATTTAATATATTGTATTAATTATATAGCTTCTAATAAATATATTAATTATGTATCTTCATACGGATATATTATATTTATGTTAGTATAAATAAATCCTAATGTAACAATTTTATTTTTCGTCATCATATTATAAACATAAAAAAACGTTAAATACAGGAAACATATTAATTGATTGGATTATGTTTCAATTATTAATGTGATTTTAGTCGATTGCTGTGGAAAGTATAGATGCTTTTTAATATATAATTGATGATATTTATTCTAAAAAATTTATAGCTTGTACTTTGTTCAAAATAATATTATGATGTCGAGCGAAACAGAGATGATAAACAGATTTCCCTATGTCGTCTAGACGGTGTGTAAATATAATCCAATGCAACACAAAAATTTAATTTGTGAATAGTTCTTATGAGTTATTATCATTGAAGGATTCTCAAAATTTGAGAGAAAAAATGTTATTTGCTCACGGATATTAGTTTTTAAATTATTGAAAAATTATTTCCCTAGAGAATATAAATTGCTTTATCATGAAGGTAGCAAAAGGATGATAACGAGATATTTTTATTATATATACTCTTCTCTTCCATTATATTTGTTTGCTATCTGCTGCTTCCATTTCGAGCTTCCAGCTAGTTTGAGAAAGAAGAGTTCAATTTATGTTACGCTTTTTGCCTGTTTAAAGCTTTATTATTTGCTATTATTGGGGACATGAGCAGCTTGTTTAGTCGTATAATCTAAATCGAAGAACATTTATAAATATTTAAAAATACTATTTAAATTAGAAAAAAATTCTGGGTTAATATTATTTATCAATTTGTTTAACTTAATATACTGAAAACACAATGAAAAGAGAAATTTAAAGGTATAAAATAACTCTTTAGTTACTCAGAAAAACATTTCGCAATTTCTGATTTTTTGAATGTAGGAATAAGTAGTTTATTGTCAGTTTGGTTCATTTTGTTTCACATAATTATATTTTGTTTTCACACAGTTCATTTTAATTGTATTGAAATTCTTACTAATAGTTATTATACTAATTTATTTAAATCTATTGAACATGTATGAAATAAAATTCTAAAAATTCCCTGGCTTCTCATTTATACTACAATGCAAAAATAATTAAAGATGCTAGAAATTATTGGAATATTTAGAGATTCTTTACAAGTATTCGTTTAGTTCTGATAATGGAACATTTACTTTCTAGGCTTCCAAGAATTCAATTGCTATCAATGATTGATATAGTATGTTGATAATTTCATTCTTTCTTCTCATTTAAAAATATTTATAATCTGGGCTGCCTATAGCGTTATTCTCAGAAGGGACTGAAATGAATATTAAGTTATTTCATTTGATGAATGAATGAAAGATTTTATTATTAAACATTTGTTTTAAATGCAATTTTATATTAGAATGTAACATATTCATGTACATTTTAATTTTGTGTGGGCATTAAATATTTATTATTTAAGAATATAAGATTTTCATTTAAATATTTTAGCTTCTCTAATGTGGCTTATGCAATTCAAGATGTAAAATAAAATGCCAACGTTTTTTTCAATATGTTTGCGAATGGATGCTGCCAGGATTCATTAGTTTTTTGCACATTTAATGAGCTACCATCTAGGCACTCTGGACAAAGCTTTTATATTTTTTACAATAGTTTGGTGATAAATCATTTTTATCCCCTTAGACTGGGAGGGGGGAGTTTACCAACATTCATGTGTAATTCCTCGACTTCCAGATTTCTTCTAAAAGTTAGCTTAAATTGTAATGTTGCTCTCTATGCTGCAACACATCATCTAAAATATCATAGTGCATTAACGCCGAAATTTTCCTCATTATTCTGTACATATTTTATTATTCATTTACTTTAAAATATTTATAAAAATTAAGACTGAAATACAGTGCTATATTCATATGATCTCCACATGAATATGTAAAAAAATAAGATATTGTTCTAAAATAAAGTGTAATAGTATTTATTTAAGAAAAAAACATACCTTTTTAAATATATAAATTTTATTTATTTTTCATTTAAAAGATTGGAAATTAGGTTAACTTAGAATTATAATGTTTCTTCATTATTTATCTTGTGTTATAAAATTTTGTATATTATTTTGTAACACAAAATGTAAGCTAATATACCATCAAGAATATTAGATGTTTTGATGAATTAAAACAGAATAAAAAGAAGTATTTTTAAATGACGAAACTAAAGGATATTGCTGCAAATAAGTTACTTCAAGTTCTCAAAATATGTATAGTGGAAAAAGTATGAACTAAGAATGCTATGATTAAGAAAACATTTATATATTTATGTGATATCATTTAAAAGAATATATATTCAATTTTTTACTTCGTGATAACTGTGAAAAAGAAATTTTAGATAGCATGATATAAAAACTCATTTATATTTAAGCATTTATTTAAAAAAATTGCATAGATATCTCATTGAAATTCCAAACATATGTGATTGGAAAAGAAAAATCACTTTAGACGTATTGAGAGCTGATTTGTTGCTTCTATCTTCTAGCTTCAATTGTTCCGTAATGCCGAAATATAAAATTTTGAAGGCAGGAAACTGAAAAAGCATTTGAGAGAATCATTCTATGTGTCTATGAAATTAAACTCTACTCGGTTATAATAAATATCGGTGATAGTAACTTTCTCTGTCAACATTTCTGTCAAACCACACATATTACATACTAAGCGTCATTCTTTCCTTCGTCCTTTATCAAGTTCCCATCGACTGCATGAAAACTAAATATATTCTTACATGTTGGTTTCCTTTTAAAAGAACTTATGCACGTATTATCTTCTCGTCGAATCAGAAGAGAATCATAAAAGACACGAAAGAGAATGAATTTTCATTTTAACATTTTGGTTATTCTTGCTACTCACCTGTCAAGGAGTAACTGGGCGATTAACATTTACGTTACTGGTATTAAACTCATTGTTATCAGGAAATCTTGTCGCTAAGCTTTCACTCAACATTAATTACATCTTTATCAACTTGTCTCAGATAATTTCAGAAGTAAGAATAATGCAATTGGAAATGACAACTTACCCTTTAGTCATTTTATTTGACGCAGGTTAATTAAGTTTGGTAACATTTTATGTTACGACGGTTATTAATGACATTTACCCAATGTAATTGAAATTATATGCATCACAATTACTGTATAGTGTTTCCATTCGTATAATAAACGGATATTGTATTTTTGAAAAATATACGGATACTACTGATTTTCTTATGAAATTCAGAAATCTCAAAACGTGGAACATTTTTTGAAGTTAATTAATTTTATTTCAGATTTTTGTTTGAACTGTTTAACGTTCAAAAGCTTAAAAAGGACCAACATGATTATCGAAAGAAAAGAAATTAAAAATAATTAGCTGATCCCGCACAGAGGATCTGCGATCAGCTAAACGCACACCATGATTTCCCTGACGCTTCTAGATCCGAACTGGCGATTCAGTGCGCCAAGAAAATTCGCCAAGACAGAAAAAGGCATCAAGTGGTGTTCGCATAACAGAAAAGTAGCCAATGTCCAATGTGCACAATAGTAAGTCCCATGATGTTCACCTCAATTTGTGAAGTGACACGATTTTATCTTCGCCGACTTTACCTATTTTGTCGTTGATCTATACATTTTAGGGCTCGTCCAAGCCCAACTGCTTCATTCCTAACTGATCTGTTTTCAATAATTTCATTCAGTGTTTCATGCTATTGTAAGAAATATTGTGAATTTATATCTATATCTAATTTTCGAGAAACAGTTTTTCCACACCAGATAGAATAGTGTAACAGCCTATGACTATGAAGTTATGCTTCACATGGCAACCAGTTTTGCTTTGTAAACAAACGAAACGTTGTCATCGGCAAAAGAGAAATTAATCTCTATTTTGCGCCACGTACATTAGAGTTTTATATATATATAGATGGTGGGTATTTAAAATTATGTACGGTTTCTCACAATATGCGCATCAAATATTCCATGATATTATGTTTCATGTTCGTTAAGGCAATTTTAAGAAGGATTTTATGTACTTTATAATCTATATCATAATTAGAATCTGCTTAACCTTCTGAGTGGTTAGCTATTTTGATGTACTAGCTTTCAAGTCTTGAAAATTTGCTTCTAAATTGAATAATTTGATCTTTATTGCATTTAGCCAAGTCTCTGAAATCTTAAGAATATTTTATCCATGGTAGTTTGAGAAATGATACACATGGACATGAGTATCTGCTTTTGAACTCAATATGAGAAACGAGAAACTGCGTCTGAAACTCTTAGAGGATTAAAGGTAAGAAGGATAAGCCTGTTGAATTTGCCAATGGAGGCATCTTCGAACGGGGATTCTACGAAACATACTAACTTCGATTCGAATATTTTAAAATATTTAAAACAGGAATATGGTAATAAGAAAGCTAGTATGTTTTTGAAGAGCACAACAAATTAAAATTTCAGATACATTTATTTTAGAGCAATTCCTATTCAATAAACTTTATCTATGTTGTCATTATGGTTTATAATTGTATTGTCTTGTCATTTCCTTATTTCGCACAATCACTGAGCTGTCATTGGTACTTTATTTACCTGAAGAAGGAGTGAAATCTCAATTCAAGCAGAAAAAGAATAAATTAGCGTAAATTCAAAATTATATCAAATAATTTCGAATGCAAAAAAATTATTTCAGCTATTTTATGAATAAATTTAAACAACTTTCAAAAATATAGCTTAGACCCTTTGAAAGACTGATAAATTACCCATGTCTCTTAAGCTGTTAAATATTATAATTCCTTCTACATGGCTAAAATGAGGACCATTTATATACATCTTTATATGGGCAGCCGTATTTCAATAACTAATTATATAAACAAACTTAAAAAGAACAAAAGATATCTTTACATACTTGTAATTGAAAGAATTTTGATAAGATTTCAAATTACTTACGCTATTTACAGATGTGCTACATATGGTTTATGTTACTAACAGATACACTGGCCCTGAATGACCTTTTAAGTGGCTAATGGCTAACAATTATATTTCGTTCGATATCAGAAAGAATATCAATATTCAAATGCACAAAACAAGATATGAGTAAAAACCGTTTTAAAAAATGTTTTTACCAATAGTTCTCAAATATAGTATATATGGTGCCCCTGACACCTAATGAATGCAAACGTAATTTTGCGATTTTTTTAAAGTGATTATTGAGATCTCTAAAATTATTAAAATATACCATTGTCATGAAGACGCAATAAATATAGAAAATTTCAGAACTCTAGTGCATTAAGAAGTGAGTGAAAAATCGATCACAAAATTCCTACCTTGTAACCTTATATACATACATAAATGAAAAATTTCGAACTTAGTAAAAGCGTTTAAAAATGAATGCATAAATAAAAGTAATTCATATTTCCCCTGCAATAACTGGATTCGTTTATTCAATACATTCAACTTTAATGCAGTGACATTCTAATCTAGCACAGTAATTTAAAAGAGAACTATTATACAATGAGTTATAGAACCAAATTGCCCATATTTCAAATGAAAAAAAACAAGCATTTAACATGACGATTTCAAGTTCAATATGAAAAAAGCCCTATCTTGATTTAGTTAACAAGAAGCATATGAAGAATAACAAAATAAGACTCAAAGTATATTTTTTAGTTGAATTGTATGTTTTAGAGGAACTTCTTTTTCGACTTTCTGTTTCTTCTGAAAGTTCTTTCCTCCTTCCAGAAAAGAGAATAACGAACTTTGGTAAACATTGCATCAACGGGAAATAAAAAGAAGCGAAAAGCGCCGTGGAAAAATATCTAGTCAGGCCTTTTCTCAAAAAGTGTTTTGGTTATTTCATTATGCGCTTTTCTTCCTACTGTCCGGGTCGTCCGTGTCTTTACTTACCGGAACAAGGCAGAATCCCAACGTCAGATAACAAGACGAATAAATAGAGAATCGGAGAACGAATTCGACGGAGACGTCCTTTTTTCTTGATTAGACATTTGTTGGCAAAACCGCTACTCGGCAGATTTTCTCCTCTTTTTCTTAGTTTTCTTTAGTCTTTTGGAGATGTCTCTTTCCCTTCAGAGTTCGTCTTGATGAGGAAAAAATCATGTCACAGATCCTGTCCGATTTCCGTTTAATTCTGACCAAATAGGTGTAGTCACGATTTGATGGCTCTCAACATCTGATTTCAAATATGAAATCTACATTCATTGAACAATGTATCGATCGTTACATCTACCACACAGAGGTTTTCTTTTTCTTTACAGACGTTGTAGATTGCCAACATGCATAGATCCTAGAATCTAACTGCATATAGAAGATATTAATTTTGAAAATTGAGTTCATGTGGTAATATGTACTTTGATTTCTATCTCAGGTTGTAGACTTTTGAAAAGGAATTAAATTTTCTTTATCAATTTCTTTTAAGAATTCAACTACCACACTGGTTTGTAAGCATAAAAAATTGTATGACAAACTTTTTAAACTAATCTGTTTTATTTTTCTCTTGATTACTATTGTTCATGTAGTAATATCGAACATGCAGTATTATACATGATATGATAATTTTTTAGTATGTCAATTCAAAATCATTCCTGCATAAATGTTTAGTTTTTTTGTATAATCAACAGCTATTGTGAGGGTTGCTCATACCAGGACGTTATATGTACTCTGGTGTAATAATATTCATGAATAAGTATAGCTAGGAGCATTTTCCTTATTTGCATAGATTTTTAAAAGTGGAAAATGTGAGATGCTTTCCTCCAGCATTTTTTAAGGTTGCTCAATTATGTCTTATGCGTTACTAAGATTCTCAGAATTGTAACAATATTATGTTACTAACCTGTTGCTATCGTTTTTAATTTAAATGAATTCTATCTTAGTTATGAATTTCTGGGGAAAACCACAAATTCAAAGAGTTTGGGGAGCAAAATGGGAAATTCATAATTTTCTAGAGAATTGGGACAAAGTTATAATAAAATTAAATACAATTTTTATCAACCCGTATATTGTTGAATCAAATTTGTTCAGTACAAATTATTTTTTTTCTATATTTTGTTTGAAAAGAACCCCTTTATTATTACAAATTGTTCATTTATTAAAATAATTTGCTCCCTCACTAATTCCTCGAATTACTTCTTAATAGTGAACTTTCCACATACTGAAACCATTAAACGTAATAACACTTTTTTTTTCATGTACTCAGTTTGACAAAAACATTGTATTTTTAATTCTATAAAATATTAATATAATATATTTAAAATATATCCTCAATATAGTTAAAATAAACGATATTTCCAATACGCAAGAAATGCTGTTCAGGAGGTGCAAGCAGTACACAAGTGCTAATGCTGAAATAAAATTGGAGATAGGCAGGAAATATGTGTTATTATAGTTCAAGTTGAAAATTTCATTGACTTTCTAGCTTTAAAAATTCAAAGAATTCTAAAAATAATAAAGAAACTTCACAACAATAAATGGCTTTATAAGAACTGTATAAAAAGTTAGGTTGGAGGAAGATATAAGTATTCTCAAAACAAGTATTATAGCACTTTGAAAGTATATAGTTTCTTTAAAAAATATTTTTTGAACGTTAGTCATCCAATTTTGAAAAAATTCAAAATACTAATTCCCTTTTCAGAACAAAAGTATGGTGAAAACTACCATTTTTGCCCTGCAAAGAGACAGTTTTGACAATACAACTAGTTTGCACCAATTAGCGCAGATCTCTACCTGAACCTATTCAGGTTAAATGACTTCAAATCCATCTACATTAACGTGCATAGCTGAGCTCTTAACTCAAGGCTCCAGCCCAGCTGCAATACCCACAAGCTCATATCATTTGCAAGCCCTCAGACGACTGCCAGATATTCAGCAGAAAATCCTCAAAGCAACCCATTGTCAAAATTGAATGAAAACAGATTATCTCTACTTGAAAATGAAGATATTCTCTTCCCACCGAAGCAACTTCAATGTCTTCCAAGGTCTGAAATATTGTACTCTCTTCAAAAATCATCTAGACCTCAGTCAACTTGGACAGTCTCGAGGTTTTTTTGAAGCCACCTTGACTCTCCTCTCTACTCAATTACATCTCATTTTCCAAGTTTTGCGTAGTAGCTTTTTTTCAGTGTGGTTCACACTCTCCCTATATATATTTATTTATATATATCTTGTTCAAATTTTCAATCGTTAATAAAATACTTTCATCCACTCAAAGATACATTTTTTCTGGCTTTGCAGTGGATGGCACTTGATGTTAATACAGATTTTCAATTTTTTAAAATTTTCTTTGTTGACCTATGTAGGAATTGTCTTTAATTTTTTTTATATTCCGCGGTGGTAAATTTAACTCTACTTCAATGCATTCATCACCACATTATTAGCTCCAATTTTCATGCACCTTTTCCAGTTTAGTCCCGTTATTTTCTTGTGTCATTTTTTTGGTCACACACTGTATATTTTTGTACATAGATATCCTGGCCAATATTTTTTGGTGTTTTTTATTTCTACATTTTATATAATAAGATTTGTTGTAGTATTTACTTGTCTCTGCATCCAACTTCTATTTTTAATCTACCATTTATTTGGTTTCAATATCATATCAAGTGTATTGTAATGTGTTGTTTCTCATACCATATTAATCATTATCCACAATTTCAAATTCAATTAGCCTTTGGCCTTTAAATCAATCAATTTACTACTTATATTGGTTGTGTTCAATTACACTCATCAAGAAAGTGCCTGTGCTCTGTTTCCTTACATCACTTTGGGGTCGGGACATAGCAACTTAGCAGAGCAAGGACAGATGTAGGAGACAATCCTTGTCTCCCTATGGGAGGCACGGGGATTCCATCTACAGAAATCACGCACTTATGATAAGTGATTTTCAGTTTCTCTAGTCAGTTTCAATTTTGCTTATTGAAGGGTACTGCTCTGTATGGTTCTCGAAAAGCATGATCTATTGTGCAGTGATCAAATCAGTTCGACCGACGAAAACCAAAGGCAAAAAAGAGAGGGGTTTGCAGAAAGTGCAATTCGAAATGCTCTCCGGAGGTATGATACAGAAGAATGAGCTGTAGGGATTTCTCTCAGCTAATATACGGTAGCTAATCTGGTCCACTAGGAGGATCTGGTCATGATGAGGTGGTCTGAATTTCAAAGGAATGTAACATACTTCAACTATCATTTTCTTGGCATTATTATAAAAGAAGTGATTATTTAGTAATTTGTGTGTTTTTATACCTTAATACCAATGGTGATCGAAGTGTAGCAACCAAGATAATCCAATCAATATTATTGCAAACTTATTGTCCTTAAAACTTTATATTAAATGTTTTTTTAATTTTTGATCATCATGAAAATAGAAGAGAGTAAAGCTGAAAGAGAATGTACTGCAATTTGTTAAGACGTCCCCATATGTGTTCTTAAATTTCATTTAATCTCTGAAGCCTTGTTAGCATTTTATTTATAATTGTTGGTCACGCGGTATTAAATAACCCTCTCATATCAATGGTAGATGCATACAGAAACTGAGCAATCTAACATATTTTCTTGTGATGGGAAAATTACAAAATATCCTTCAATGTCACATTTTGTTTATTTATTTATTTTGATTGAAATTATATAACATAACTAGGTGGGGAATTTTTTACTGGTGTTATTTTATCAAAATTATCGGTGTAATTGGGATATGAAATGATCAGTTATATGATATGTGTTTATTTTTCCACACAGCATGAATTTAAGGAGAATAAGTTCAAAAAATAAATAGAAAGTTATAGAAGATTGGAAAACTATTATTAAACTTATATAAGTAATGTGCATGTGTTTCAGGTTTTATCAAATTTTTTATTAGGGACTGGGAAACTCAAGTTTTCGAGAAGCACTTTCACATTTTCAAATAATCAGAAATGGAAAGAAGTGTAATATTATAAACATTTCAGAAGGTAAATTTAACATATAATGAATACCAAATACAGGTAATATCAGCATGTTCAAAATGCAATTTATGATTTTAAAAATGAGGAGGTACAAATAATCGGTTCTGCAAGCGTTTTTTGTTGATGGCAATAACTTTATTAATGAGGATCAATATTTCTATATTTATATTCTTATAATTTATAACAGAAGGGTTTCGGTAGCAGGTAAGAAAACATCGGTATCGGAGCTGAAAATTGTTCCAAGTTCGAAACCGTTCTCTAGAGGCCCGCCGTGCGCGTGTGTAGGCAACACGTGGAGTCTAAGGTCTTGGTTTCAAACGTCCTCCCTCCAGATTCTTTTGAAGTTTGGAGAGGTGCTCAGAGTGACCATTGCATGGTATTGAGAGTACTAAGTCACGTCGCAAAATAGCCCTCGTGTTCCTTCAAGAGAAAGGGACGATCAATACAACTAAACAAATAATTTATTAAAAAGCACGAATAGATTGTTATACCAGGCAAAGTGATATAAGAATAATAGATAGATTATTAATTTACATTCTTATGTTAAATCTAAACTTACAAACTAATCTGTTGTTAAACTGACTGAGGATTTCTTTTCTATTTCAAACGTTCTAAGTAATACACATATTGGCACATTGTACTTGCATTTGGGCGCATTGTTATTCACACTTTTATTGCTGATTTCTCATGGAACAGATCTTGGTGTGCAAAATTGGAGCAATAGGTAATTTAAATGTATATATTTGTCAAATTGTCCAGCAGATAAGACCCTGATTTCAAAATTAAATATCCTAAAATAATGTAATAGAATACGGTAAACAGCATGTTTATTATTAAGCTGTAAAATGTTACATACAAGAAATTTCTGAAAATTTAGTTACAAAACCGTCGACTGTGAGTACCGGAACATTTTTTTGAAAAAATGAGTTATATATATATATATATTAATGTTATTTTTCAACTACGTATTTTTTAGTGTAGAAATATTATAATGCAAAATTAAACTTTCCTGATTGGTCCAAACAGTGTCCGGTATACCGGACATCAACGCAATTTGCTCCCTATTAATTCAATGACCAGGCAAAACCCACATACTTGTTTTTTTTTGTGATTCTCGATATTCTTATCAATAAATATAAGTTGCAAAGATTTTCGTTCAGGGCAATGGAATGTTCATACCCAGTTTTTTTCAAAAAAAATTGAAGGAAAATCATCCCGTTCTTCCCAAAGTAGATGTGGTGAAATTTGTTTGAAGTAATTTCTTGTTTTGATCCTTTTTTTTACCATTTTAAAAGACTCTCCCAAATATTTTATTACTCTTTGACAATGTCCATTTCAAAGTAAAGTTGTGTGATTTTGTGTCTTTTTAGTTGCAGAAGCCTCAAATTACATTGTCCGGATCGGACATGGGGTAACTTCTTTTAATTTTTTTTTTTTCATCTGGGCTTAGAGGATTTCATTTTGTATTTTAATCTTTGCAGTATTTAGTACACAGTACATAAAAGGCTTCAGCTGTTATTTCTGGAATTCGACTAGGGGTTAAACTGAAAATTGAAGAAAACCAGGCAAATATTTACCTAACGCTAACAAAGCCATGAATTAAAATCTTATTCTAAATATACATAAATCGCCGCAGAATAAGAATTTTGGAAAAGCAGTGTCTATGCTCTCAAAGTATTTCTCAGTACTTCAAAAATAGTTTTGAAATATAGCTATGAAGATAGTTATAAACTGAGTACTGCAAAATATTCGTTTATGTTAACCATTAAAATAATACCCAGTTTAAGAATGACCTCAGTTTTAGAGGGGAGACTTATCCAGTATAATAAGAAAAAAAAAGGATGAAGTTCATCAGTAGGGTGGTTTTGGAGATCGTTGCGTTAGGCGGTTTTCAATTCAAAGGCCCTTCATTTGTTGAAACTGCATTGCAGGTTTTCTTGCCTTTCCGTATTCTTGGGTTCTACGGTAATAAAAGCTGTTTATAATTCGTGATAAAAAATTAGAAGACAGTTTAGAACCTTTAGTTAAACAAGACTACAAATTAAACCAAAAAAAGTTTTACTGATAATTTCTCATCAAAACGATTTTAAACAGTCGGATACCTTAAGAGAATGGCATGTACGCCAGCTTATTTTCTGCAAACAGTTTAAAAGTCAATTCAAGAAAAGCAGTCTTGCAATCGCAGAATACAATGTTTTTGAAAACGCGTTCATCGTTCGAAAAATGAGGTAGCTTAAGGAGAATGAGGTGACATCATCTTCAATATCTCAACGATAGGCGTTGCATGCCACTGAAATCGCGCCGATTCAAGCTCTCTAACCAGCATGAGAGATGGTTTCCCATTGGGCAATTCTTTCAATGCGTCCACCAGTAGTCCACAAGGTCGTCAGGTGAATTATGGAGATGATGCATTTCCATGCCAGTAAATCTGGGATGAGTCCAACACCATTACTCTAAATTCCCGGTATTCATCAAAAAAAAGCGAAACTCTAGTTCTCTATGAACATCCGTGAAGCTGTTTCTCAACCATTGCGTACTTGAACGTTTAAAACCAGTCTCGATGCAATTCTTCGGAAAGTATTCTTGGGTTTTGCGAACAATTCCAGAAACATTGGCGACATTTTCTGGGACTACAGTTTGCCACAGTCAAAATTTCCCACTCGATTGTATCCCGCGCTGCCTGGAATATGCAGATTAGAACGCAGTCCACTGCAGCAACAGGCGCAGTTTTCAAAAGATTTAATGCTCCAGGACCCATTGCAAAAACTGTTCATAGCTCTTCGCCAAATTCGAACGGACAGGCAGCGTGAATGATAATCGATGAGAGAGAAATGGTAGGACTCAAACTGTAGTCACTTGAAATATATGCAAGAGACAGGTGTTCCTTAAAACCCAAGGAAGAATACTTGTCCGAAGAATTGCATCAGAGACTGGTTTGAAACGGTCAACACATAATATTGAAACAGCCAGTAAGATATTTCCATGGAAAATCCAAATCAGACCATACCCACAAAAAGATGTACAACAAAGGTTTGCTGCGGCCAATTCTCACAACGATTGTATTTCAAGTTTGATTTTTGGCTGCATCTGGCTCTGGGTAAAAACACATTTACCCAGAATTTGAATAAACAAAATTTTCTGAGCCTCCACATTTGTGTGAGAAACCATACTGCATTCT
>BGPR01009480.1:0-22836 GCA_013235015.1 Araneus ventricosus
TTTGTAATCGTGTGTTGCTTGTTTTCAAAACTACTATAGAGCCCAAAATCCTCAGACATATTTTGAAATTTTCATCTGGTGTATCCATATGCATCGAGACAAAATATTCTCTAAAAGGCTTCTTTCCGAACAAAATGTCTCCACAATCATTGGCTCCCGTTTTTCTCTCCCGTTCCTGCCGTGAATGAGTGTCGGGATCGTCCCGAAATTCCTGTTTTTCCAGATTCCTCCACTCGACATTCGAACGGACAGGCGTATTGATCCGCACACCAGCATGCGTGCGCAGGCATCGCTGGAATTACGTGCAGCCGCCTTTTTCCTTTTTACTCCACCGATAAGCATCGGAGGTTGACAAAACCTCGGGAATCAATAAAATGGGCTAACCTCCCCTCTTCTATCGCGTGCTGGGTGTGGGTGGGAAAGTCATGGCAACCTCTTGTTGTTACCGCATCTGACCTTTAAACGCTTACGTACACACTCAGAAGAGGGGGCTGGATGCCCTCCCTCCCCTTTCCAAACTATAAATCTGTCGTGACTTTCCGAGGTCTTGGGTTAAATACTCGCCATTTGAGGATGGCCAATGAAGGGAAGCATCGCGCACGCTAGAAAACGTTCTCGTCGTTAGCAGATGTCAACTTTGCATTGACGCGGACATCGAAGTGGCAAATTAAGGTTTGATTTATCCCTTTCTGGCGTTTTCAGCGCGCGTCCTCTTTTCCTTCTCGGCTTTTGTTCTTCGTCCGTATCAGTCGTGGTAGGTAGCCTTATCTCTTTCTGAAAGTGAAATCTTGCGATTTCTTCACTGCTGGGAAATGTATGGTTTCTCGATGCATTGTTGTTGGGCTGCGTCTCGCCGTGCTCCTGTTTGTTGTCATGCATGCAAACCCACTTACTGAATGGTAGTTCCCTTTTTTCATATATGTATAAATGGAAGTAATTGTAGGTCCGGCGTATTGTTTTGTTTAATGATTTTTTCTCCTGGTAAACTTTCTCGCGTGAATAATCTATGTTGTGTGTAAAATGAATGGTTTGTATTTAGTGCGTGTAAACATAGCTCTGCTGTGAAAGATATTGCATCATATTGTTTTTTTATAGATGTCTATCATGAGTTCAGCAGAATTCTTGGAAACATTTGAAGGCTGTCTTACGATAAATTTTAGGAATTTACGTTGAGCATTGGGCAGTGGCGTAGCGAGAGTGAGTAGCGCCCGGGCTGCATATTTACAAACCCTACCCTGATAGAACTGAGGCAGGAAATCGGACAATATGATTGGCTCGCTTCGCCGAGAGCCGATGACGTCGTTCTTTGCTCTCGTGCGTATACTTTTCATTAGTATAATTTCTTGCAACGTGGGATGTTTTGTCTTTTATAATATTTTAAAAAATAATTTCATTTTTAAAAATATTACAACCCACGGAAGAATGTTTTCTGTGCTCAACTGCGGGAAAACGGAGAAGAAAAATAGGACGACTCTTGTTTTGTTATGATTGCCGTACGCTACGTGCGAGAGCTGGAAACGACGTCACTGCTCCTCGTAGCCAATGATATTGACTGATTTCCTGCCTCAGTTCTATCAGGGTAGGGTTTGTAAATATGCGCCCGGGCTATAATAGGATTTTTTCGCTCCCCCAGTCATCATCAGTGACTTAGCTTATGTAAATGGCACCATTCATCATATTTTGCTTTAAAAATGGCATAAACATAAGGGTTTTGACGCCACTGCGCCCCCTAAAACTGGCGCCCGGGGCATCTATACCCTCCTTTCCCCCCGGTCGTTACGCCACTGGCAGTGGGCCCATTTGCTGTCATTGCAGCTATTCTTTCAAAGCTTGGCTGTGCATTTAGAAATGAACTGTAATGATTTGCACTCGACACTGTTCTTCTAAAAGTTTAATACGTGCAAATCTTGAATGAAACCAGTTATTAATTAAGAGTGAAATCTCTCTTCTAAGCGTGGGGTAAGTTTATTTTTATGAAGGTTGTTATTCAGCCCGATGGCTAATATTTTTAAATCAATATTATTAGCGTTTTTATGTTTGTGTTTGGTTTTTCTTTTAAAATGTTTATTAGATGATGCTGATTTCCTTTGTCTTTTGTTGGGAAATTTCGGGCTAAGAGAAGCTATATTTGACGTAATGCAAGCTTCTTAAAGAAAAATTTCCCAATTGTTATTTTGAATATAATCATTAGCCCTTGATAAAGTGGACTAGAATGGATTCCTTGTTTAATTCGTTTCTCTCAGAATATTTTCGTAGTTTTTTGCTTTCTTTGAATGATTTTGATTTCCATTAAGAATGAAAACATGTTCCTCATTTCAATCAGAATGATATGCAATATCGAAACTTGTCTCTTTGAAACTATAACATTTAGGAAATTGAAGTAACACATTTAGAATTCTTCAATTTATAGATTCATTTTTAAGCCTTCCCTACAACCTAACAATTATGGCGGACTCATTTTCGAGTGAAATACGACTGTGTATCTATCTACCTGTGTTTGGCTAATAACGAGGATTTTTCATTTCAGAGTTGTAAGTAAAAGTTCAAGGCACTTCTTTTCAACCTGTATCCTATTAAAAGACCGCCGAACACTAGAATTTACCAACCATAAGCGATCCTGCCCACTTAGTTTTCGTTTTCCATTTAACATCCTTTTAAATAGTTTCAAAAGAACTTAATCGGTTGCAAGTCTAATACTTCATCAAAATTTTTTAAATTATAATTCATTCGTATGATAGGCATAATATTCATAAGTACCTTCAGTATCTTCTTTGTAAGCATGTTTTTAACATTAGCTTTTAATATGTCCAAATTCTGTTTCTTCTACAGTAGTTCCTCGAGTGCATCTAATGTTCTTTGTAGTTGAGTATCGTTTCATAAATCCTTTTGTCTTGTTGGTATTCCTTGTTGTTAATTTCACGAACATAGCAAAACATTAAAAACTGAACGACTGCTTGTTATATAAACTGTTTTGCTTTGTATCGCCCGTCGTTAATCGACCCGCTGACTACTTGAACACAGTGAATGATAGAGCGTCGAGTCAATTTATTTTATTATCGGAAGTGTAAAATTTATGGCCTTCCCCCCCAAAAAAAGGAAAGAAAGTCTTCAAGCATGTATCTAAACTTCTTTTTTTACCTTCCTCTCCCTCCATTTAAAAGAAATATCTTTTGACATCCCGTTTTCACTGATTTCCCTCCTGGACACTATAAATTCCTCTCCTTTTTAAAAGAGGTTATCCATTCGGGTCACCGGCACTTTTTTCCCGGGTGGGTTCGACTAGGTTTAGGCGAGCGGTTCAATTTAATCATTTTCGCTCCAGAGGTTTCCTAATGAAGAGGCCTCGCCGCGCTTTTGGACAGCGGGATAAAAATGATCGGCTTTCCATGAAGTCTGCTCTGAAGTCAAAATCCCGGCCTGATCATTTTAGGAAGAAAAGGGGGGCATAAAAAAAGAGAGCATTCTGGGTTCCACTTTCACACGCCATTGCTTCCATTGACAGGTGATCGCCCCTCGTATCGTTTGTCAATTCCGCATTAAAGCCCAGGCTTTCCCATTTGTGCCCAGATAGGGTTGGGCCTTCGCCTTTTATAGGGATGACTCTATTCATAACTAATGGGCTTCGGCTCTCTCCGTCTCCTGGGCAACCCACCCCTCCAAATGGAGGGCGTTCGTTATTCCTGCAGCAGAAGCAGCAAAGGGGGCCCTTTGGTGACAAATCGTTGGTTTGCGCTGCCTTTATCAGTCGTCAAGGAAGCAGAAATGGCAGAGTCGTGCGTGTGTATACCTGGAAAGTTGCTGCTGCTCTTATTTGGAAATGAATGGGTTAGCAGAGAAGAATTCTCCCTTCCAGATGTTGTCTGGGCGGAGAAAATATCTCCTTTGGGACTGATTAGTCTGATTTACGCTAATTTGAATGTATTGCCTATTTTAAGAGTTAAAGGAATATGTCGAGACATCGTGGCAGTAGAACAGCTTCACGCATTGTTCATCGAGGGGATTAGGAGCTTAATATTGATTCAAAGTTGCGTCAATGCTTCGGATGAATGCGCGAATAATGATTGCTGTGACATCGAGATGTGTTAATGAAAGTAATGGATGGGGGAATGTTAGTGTTTCTGTTTATTAATGCAGTAAATTTGTCTTGGTGCGACTGTAGCTAATTCAAAAAGTTATTACTTTGTTTTATTCGAAAATCCGTGTTTCTAATTGCAAGTGTAGGGAATTTGTATGCCGCTTTATTTTATAAGATACCACCATCTAGTAGTGCTACAAAATTATTGCATTCTAGTAAAAATTATGTTATATTATAATATTATATCGTCGCTTAACAAGCAACACCACCTATCTCAATTTTTTGAAATTTCAAAGAGGAAGAAAAAACTCAATTTCTCGCAATCATTAACGAATATTTTTGAATTTTTCACATATGGTAGAAACATGAGGTCTTATGTTTATACCAGATGTTAAAGTTCCAAAATATGGGTTATTGGTTGCGAAAAATTGAGTATTGCCCTCCTCTTTGACCTTTCAAAGTATTGAGATAGGCGGTGTTGCATCTTAAGCGATGATATTCTCCCTCTGTTTCATCATAACCAATTCTATCGGCCAGTGTTATACGTAACGCTTTTCGTATTCAGTTTCCTTTATTGTCTTGATGTACTTAATCTATCGAATAAACTTTAACCGTTTAAGGACGTAAACCGAGTTAACTCGTTCCAAGTTCCGTAGATTTGCAAGGCAATTCAAATTAACTAGCGGTTAATTATTCTAAAAAGTTCTCAGTTTCATCATAACCATTCCATCGGCCAGTGTTATACATAATGCTTTTCGTATTCAGTTTTCTTTAGTGTCTTGACATACTTAATCTATCTAGCTTTTATCGAATAAGTTTTATCCGCTTAAGGACATAACCCGAGTTAACTCCTTCCAAATTCCGTAGGTTTGCAAGGCAATTCAAGATAAGTCGTTCCTTAAGCGGTTAATTACCCTAAAAATCAATGTTTACAAATCGAAAAAGCGAAGCGATTTTTCGCCTATTATTTTCCCTTAAATATGCTATCTTAGTGGTAATACGTTATCTAAAGGTTATTATTTTTACCTTATTACGATAAAACACGACTCCATTATTGCTCCATCGTGAATTAATATCTGAAAGTTTACCCATTTGCAGCTCTCCCAGCTTTTTACATCTCTACTGTCTCTGCAAATCTAAAATATTCTTAAGCTTCACGGCGAGCATAGTAATGCAATCCAAGAGCTATAAAAACCTTTGCAAGAAGAAAAAAGGGCTCTCGGCTGCCATCGGAAACCTATTTCAAAATAGAGCTCAGGTGAATCGAAAGCAGCCGAGAACGCTATCAGATTGTATAGCGGGGCGCAGTATTCATTTGCGAAGTGGCATAAAAACCTGTCTGCGAGGTTCTTTCGGAGCCAAACCTGATCCTCGGACCTCACGCTGTTCGAATGGGATGCACTTTGCACATAACCCGCAGGCCACTGAACCGCCGCTATTTATTTTTAAAAACCTTTTCCCTCTATCAGAACGCCGCATCTTTTTTTCCCTCTCTCTCTCTCTTTATTCTGTGCCCATCTTATTAAAAGCGCCCTGTGCGCCCCACCGGATAGGCGTGCACAACCAGGGTTGCCAGATCAAAATAAGGCCAAACCTTCTTAGCAATAAGGCCAAACCTTCTTAGCAATAAGGCCAAACTTTCTTAACAATAAGGCCAAACTTTCTTAAAATAAGGCCACATTTGAAAAACTGATTGAAGACCTCATTGGTTATAAGAAAAAAGGCTATCCTTCAAGAAAACAAATCCCACTTAGGCGGACTATATGCAATGCTCTATTATTAAACTAAAATTTAAATGAAAAAAATTTAAAACATCCTTGTTCCATTCAAGAGCTATTTCATTTTACAGCTCACTATATATAATTTGAAAAGTGTAATATGAAAAATTTATTAATCAATTCGAATTAATTAGAGTAACAAGTTATTAAAAATTGCTCTAAAAGTCATTACCGAAAATAAGGCCAAAAATGAATCTAAGGCCAAAGGAAAATTCCTAAGTCCAAGGACTCTGCAAAAAGGCCAATATGGCAACCCTGTTCTCAACGCAAATAGTTTTTGCTCGCCAGTGGACCCTTGGAGTTTTTGCCGCCTCTGGACTGTTCTTTGCAAGGAAAACTAAAAGGGTCCCTCTTTATGTTTTGTTTATTTTGTGTTCATTTTTCTCCTTTAACCTTTTCGCGATCTGATTCTTCGCCAAGAGTGCAAGTCGACTTGACTTATTCCCCCCACCCACACCTTGGGAAGTTTTGTTGGAAATCTCATTTTTATCTTTCCTGTTGAATTTGCATAATCCATTAGCGATCGTGACACCCGGATAAATGCATTCTTTGGCTGTGTTTAATAATTTCGCTCTGCGATTGAACTCGAGATGGACTGTCTCGGCCCGTTTCTATCTGAAATAGCATCAAGACGCCAAGGTCTCCTCGTTAATGCCTTCTGGAAGACACTCTTTAACATCACTCTGAGGTCACATTCTTCCTGTTTTCTTAAATTTTGAAATAAAAACTTTGTGCTTTTGAAACGAGTTTTACTAATGATGATGGTAAACATTCTTAATGATGCGGGGTTTCCAGTTGAAGCCACTGACATTTTGCACCGAGACAAAGCAAGTGTTAATCGTGCAATTCACATCTTTCGAGTGAAATTGTATTCAATTACAGAAAATATTAAGCTAGTTTAATGTTTTCCTTCTCATTTTGTAAGCAATGTATGCATTTATCTGCCTATAGTAACAAGATGGTGAAGGTATTATAAATACAGTGGATCCCTGGGAATCCGAACCCCAGGAATCCGAAATTTCGGATAATCCGAACATCTTTTTTTAAATCTTCTGAGAAATTTTTATTAAAAAAATGAAGGAAAATAACAATTAGGAACCAGAAACAAACCTTATGCTTATTCTTAACTTAAAAGAGACATTTGAATTCATATTTAAGAATGAATACGGCACTTTAAATGGTAAAAATAATACTGGTTATCTTCTTTTAACGTAAGGAGTTAAACCTGCTCAATACTCTACTGCATTTGATACTATATCAAAATTATTTTACCGAATTTTGTGGATAATCCGAGTTTCCGAGCAGAGGTCAACCCCAATTTGATCGGATTCCCGTGTTTCTACTGTATTGAAACTTCATTTCGTTTACTTGCATGCCTCATTTTTCTGCGCCTTTAAAGCAAATTTTAACCATGGAGAAGTCGCGCCTCTGAAAGTTTAATCGTAGGTCGCGTGGCGTCTGATAGACACCACCCTTATTTGCTCGTTAAAAATCGTAATATTGTTTTATTTTAATAATATCCTTCATTTTTTATTTTCATACGTTTATCTATGCTTTTACTACATCTTATGTTATTTTTATTGGGGAGGAGAACGTTCAAACTTTTTTTTGAACTACGCTCAGCAACGAAATAAAAAAGGCTCCACGCGACCTCTCCAGGATTGAACAGTGTAGTCAGGAGTGGCTTTAGAGTCTGTCCGACGGGGGGGGGGGGGGTGGCCCCCCAGCGCACTGAAAGGGGGCTACGAGTGCAATGAAATTGGTCTGAATTTTTCGCCAGATCCTTATTTATCAACTAGTTGAATACCTTGTACAAAAATTTTCCCCAACGGGGGGGGGGGCACGGCCTCCCCGGGTCCCCCCTCTGTACTCTCTTTTCACAAGTAACAGCTTGTGAGTGACTCGTTCTTTTTCATTACTATTCCTCATACAAATCGTATATTTATTTGAATGATGCAATGAAGGAGGCTGTTTTTTAGTGTTTTGAAGGCTTTACTTTCAGCGGCAGGAATTTTCATTATAAAATATTAAACCTATGTTTGAAAAACACATCCATAAATCATCCAGCAGTTGATTTATTCCTCTGTCACAATTGAATGCTTGGATGACCTTTTATCGACATTGTTTCATACTTTAGGAAGAAAAAGCAATTTTTATGCCATTGAAGACGACGTAAACTCCATGTTTTAGTGTATAAACTTTTATGTAACGAAAAGATTTTTTTTTCTCTTTTATTCATTCATAGTGTTCGTTATATACAAATGAATTCCAATAACAATAAGCAAAAAAACTCAAATTCGGAATGTTGATAATCATACCTATTTTAACGTGAACAAAATCGGTGATATACAGGGTGTCAATATCGCTGACTTAGACCACTTTACACCATTTCAATAGCCGTCTTGAAGACGATCCACCATTCAAGCTCATCTCCGGTCTAGTGTCCGGTGCTTCAAACTTGTCCGGATTTGCGCTAGTGAATGCGGCGAGAGAAGAATTTCGTTGTAATAGGGGGGAAATCTGAGGTATTCGAAGAAATTGACGTCATTCCGTAAGAAAATTCATTGTTTACATCCATTGTTGATGAGAAAATGAATCTCCTTACCCAGGCCCGAGTTCAACTAATTAAAAGTTTTGGCAGTTTTAATTTAATTCTGTTTTTCATTAACATAATTCTGAATCGCCAAATATTAGTAAAAATTATATCTTCTTTGTATTCTGACGTCTTAAATCTTTTTAATCTCACCTTAATCTTTTTTTCCCCACTTCCTCAAACTCAGTATATATAAAAGGATCGTTTGTCGGTAGCTTTTGCAATTTCATACTGTACCCTCCCCTAGGCGTGTCCGGATTTCAATCGAGAAAATTATGGTAACCCTATGTATACATGTCTGCCGATATACTGTGATTCTTAAAAAAGGCAAATCTATTTCTTTAATAACGAAGTTTTAATCTCGTATGAAATTATTATTCCTCGAGTCAATTGATTTTTTTTCGCATCGATTACATGTGCATAAGATTAATTAAAGTTTGCCTCCAGACTCCTACAGGTTTTCTCCCCCTTCGTCTACCTGCCCTGATATATTGTTAAACCAGTGTGTTTTCTGTCATGGGAAATATGCTCGATGAAAAAACAAAACGATCTGAATCATGTAAAGCAAATTGCATTATCGCGTTTTCCGATCTGTTACTTCAGGGATCCATTTCCACTTTGTTTTGGGCGTGTGGTGGACAAGTGCAATTTCAACCTTCAACCCGCCTGAGTGAGTTGGAATTCTGCGGACCTGCTGTCAGCACTTGAGGAATATATTGACTTTCCGATGTACGCGTTGCCGGTCAAACCTGTTCCTCCCATAACCCTTTCTCTCCGATCGAAAGCGACGCTTGGGAAACTAGGTAATGCCTACACTTCTCTTTTGCAAATCGATCAGCCTGGCTGCCGGCTATGCCTCCTTTTTTTTTTTCGCTTCCTTCGTTCGGGGAATTCATTAAAGCGGCAAAGGAATCCTTTAACTCCCGGCCCATTCATCATAAGCTTCTTTTTCGATATCCGACGATGTAATTCTAGAAACTATGAGCGCCGCTTCGTTTGGCGAGCCTGGCCAAGAATCCATCAAAAGTCGACGTCGGTGATTCCGAAACTTGTCAAAGTTGTCCGGGGTTCTCTTCGATATCATCTGTCAGGGAAGCGGTCTTCTTTTGCCTTTGAAGCCCCGATTTCGGGGTTGTGAATTTATGGGCAGAGAAAGTAGCGGCGCTTCGTATAGTAATAGTACTTTGTCAGGGGGACGGAGGTAAAAGGTCTTGCTACAGATTTATTTTCAGTCGAACTACTCCGAAATTTCCATGTGGTTTGTTTGGATTAATTAACACAATGTTGACTGGTCACGAGTTAACTCGTGTTTTCATGCCCAAACGTTGACCGGTGACGAGTTAACTCGTGTTTTCATGCCCAAACGTTGACCGGTGACGAGTTAACTCGTGTTTTCATGCCCAAACGTTGACCGATGACGAGTTAAATCGTGTTTTCATGCCCAAACGTTGTTGGCCGATTACGAGTTAATTTGTTTGACTTCCACATTCAGTTACCACATAATAGCCGGTGACATGAGATAGCCTCTGTGTAAAATTGCCCGTCACCAATGTGTTAATTAATTCAGTTTCTTCAATGAAATAAGTTATTATTTCTCTGTCAATGTTTGATCAAATATGAAATAATAACTGCAAAATATGCATTGTTTCATTGTTAACATTTTATTATTTCATGATTTCGGTACCTAGGTAAAATTACTATACAGTTTTAAAAGTTAAAAAAAATCATTGTGAAGTTATCCCCTGCTTACTTTCCCTATCAGCAGCTCCGTTCTGTTCATCCCCTCCCCCAAAATACCACCCAGGCCAGAGCATTCTGGAACTGCTTAACATACGACTAAACCACTGAGCACATTCTAAGCTTCCTGTGCAGTTAGCTTTACAAGTTAATTTTATAAAAGCGTAGTAATAATAAGTAAATTAAATAAGTTAGTTGAGCAATACAGTTTTGCTATTACGAGAAAGAAAAGAATCCCAATTCGACCCCGCGACTTTTTCTAGACTCTTGGCTTGCTTATTTCTGGAAGGCTAGATATAGTGCTGTGAAGGCTGAACTCCTTATTAATTTCTATCTATTAAAGCCTTCTTTGAAATAACTATTAATGACGTGTTAAAAATTGTTTTATATGTATTTGGTTTTTCTTAATCACTAAGATAATCTTAGAAAAATAATATTTATTAAATCCTGATAAAATTTCTCTGATGTGATGAAATTCGGATAAGCCATCATTTGACAACACAACTATAGTCCTGTAATCATTGGACCTGTTTAGCAGCACTTTATTGATTTGAATCCTGATTCAAGGTTTAATGGGTGTGATACAGGAACGTTCCTATTCATAATTTAAAATTGCTTTTTTGACTTTACAAATATACATCTGCTACTTATTTGATACGTTAATCAAATCATCCATTTCCAAATAATGAAATCTATGTTGTTACTACCACTTTTTTGTATCTGTACTTTCGAAATAAAGAAGGTCTGTCATATTTTCACATTCTAATATGGGCAATTAATGGATTCAGGTTTTAACCAGCTAATTTTTTTTATCATGTTTGCATGAATTGGTTTTGCACAAACATATCAAGACATCTTAAGGTAAATATGTCTTGGATCCCTCAGTCCTACTTTTAGGAAAGAAAGAAGGGGGGGGGGGGCGCTAAGCCCGAGTTTCTATATGCGTGTTCTTTTAGTACAGTAGAACCCCGCTAATCCGAAATTCCGGTTAATCCGAACCGATTTTATTTTCGAAAATTATATGTAATTGAAAAGATTTAAATATACCTACTAAAAAACAAAAAAGTACTTTTTCAGCATGCATAATTTTGTACACATTGAAGAAACTAATGCAATTCGCCATAAGATAAGGTCACTTCAAACAGGAGCACATCCATTATTTTAATGAAAAGGGTAGACATATTCTCTTTCTATTGCTTTTGAATACTGAGTACTTACAACTTACATTTTTTTTTAGCACACATCTTTTTCTTTTCTATTTTTATCGGAATTTTGGGTAATCCGAATTTTTAGTAATTCGAACAGGTACCGGTCCCAATTAGTTCGGATTAGCGGAATTCTACTGTAGTTCTAATTACCAGTTCTTTTTGAATTTTCCAATTATTTATTTCACGAATAACAACACGACACATAGACATTTACGAACACGTAAATCACACAGCTGAACATCTAGAAAGAATAGTGACTTTTAAAACCGGCAGATTACCAATTCCATACTTAGGACCTCATTCGTCCGTGGTTTTTTCCAGGCTGATTGAATTCCCCATCGGATAGGGAAAGCGCATGCTAATTATTTCCCTTTTTAGGGATTACTGGGGCTCAAGTTGTGGAATATCTAAGTTAGCGCTGTTATTTAGTCTTGGGAAACTCCGAATCCAATCTCCCTTCCATTAAACGTACCTGAACTAGTTCCAAACAAATGACTTAATGACGCTGGAAATAGTTGTTGTAGCTGCACAACGCAGTGGATACACCGGTAATGGGGGCAGTTGTTACAGCTTTCCTTTTCACAGACTTGATCCTAATGGATTGTTATAAAATTCAGCTCGAAATGATTGTTTGCAAACACTAATCTTGCGCGTGCCCTATTTTTCCCACACGACCGACCACCACGTCCACGAATCAATTTTGTTCAAAAGAAGAAGGAAAAAATCTATTGACTTCCACACATGACAACCTGCCTGCCATTTGCACGGGATTAAGAAAGTGGAAGGGGTTCCGAAATTTGGCCTCTGAACCAAAGCAAACAGTATTTTCCTCGTATTGACAGCAGCCATCATCACCATCACTCACGTTTTCGAATATCCTCGCTTGCCGGGGGTCAACAGTCCGGGTCGGATATTTTTTTTAAAACCGGTGTTGAGTCTTATTCGTGATGTTCCCTCGCCGACAGGGGAAACATCCCGAATCGAGACTAGTGGAATTGGAGGTAATGCCTTTGACTTATACCTCCGAGTGAGATACTTGCTTAACGTCAAGTATTGAGTAATCCCTTGTCAAAGCTCGGAATTAGACGGGGAAGAGGTTGGTCTTCTGTCTGTTTACATGTACCGGGACGCTGCGACTAAAGTTACTTACTGGGTGTTCTTTTTTTTTATTATTATTTCTTTATAATTATTATTTGGCAAGAGATAATGCGATCGTGTCATGTCCGCTGAAATAAAAAAGATTGAAACTTGTGGTTAACTTCTCTGCAGTGACGGCTCAAATGTCACAGTTGCTGCAACGTTTGTGGTCACGACGTTGACAGTGGATTATCTCCATTGTTACACAAAAGGGATACTATGAAATGTTTTGCGACATTAAAATTAATACTCAGTCGGTGTGGTTTCTCGGGATTCGCTTGACCAGGGGCTCCCAACTTTTATTCCCTCGCGTACCCCCTATTGTTACATCCTCCCCACCAGCACCGCCAACAACCATCCGTCTATGCAAAGAAGTTTTTGTCAATAATGTTAAGGGCTTAGGAGTCAAATGACTCGAATTAATAACATTTGCTGGACTATTTTTTATTTTATTGCATTTTTAGAATAGTATTAGTTCAACGCCAAAACAAATGAAACCAATTTTGTGATAATTTCAAATTGTGGGGTCGCTTAAGGGTTCAGTGAATAAACCAAGGTTGTGTGGTTAAGTTACAAGAGCGGCTACTAAAATTAACTTATTACACTCTGTATTAATCAACTTTGCAAGTGGTATAGTTATTAAATAGCAAGCATTAACTTGGTTAAACAAAATACTGTAACTTTTATAATTCTTTATGTTTACCTGTTTCCGCCATTACCAATTTTGATATCCCTTACCCCCAACTACTTCTTCGCGTACTCGCAGGGGTACGCGTACCACAGGTTGAGAACCTCTGCAATAGACCAACGAAACATGCCGTCATCAGCTTTTCCTAAGTAACAGAAATAAGTTACAAATAAAGAGATCTTTTTATGCATTAAACATCAGTCGACCAATATTTTCAAATGAATTCATACTAAATTTAGGCATGCATTTATTTCTTGTCCTAACAGAAACGAAATAAAGGGGACGGGATTTTAAACCGAGAGCGTTGCGACTAATGTGCTATCGATGACTGTTTTTCTGGAATTATATTATTAAAACCAATTTAAAGTATTGTATAGCAACGGATTCGGAAACCCTCCGCTCTTTTGCGCATGCGCTGGGCGGAGTTATTTTCATCATAATAGGGGGTAAGTGAAGAATGGGAGGGTGATGTTTACATTTTATTGAGCGTGATCTAACCAAGAACTCCGGAAATGCGCTCATATGACTCATTGTCTGACACTCCTTTCCGGTGTAAAATCGTTCAAGTGGTAGTCTCGGAATCCATTGGTGAACAGTACTGTCATGATTATTTGAATACTAAGGCAAAGCCATTCTATTTAAATCTAACTTCATAAAAAAATATGGCACTCCAAGCAATTTATTTATTTTTTTGGATTTGTAGCACCTCTGTCTTGATTTTTTCAACTGTAATTCACTTGAATTTTCTTCCTAAATTTAATATTGTATTGGTATTTACCGACTTATCGTTCTTTGTACCTACTACAATACCGGATGTTTTTGAACTTGTACGAGTTTTAAACTCTGTTTCATCATATATGGCTCCCATTCTATGCGAGGTTACCCATTCATAAATTATCGTACAAAATGTGTCTCCGTGTCCTTTTGTTGTTTTATGAATTGCTCCTGGAAATTATATAATGAGTTCTTCGTTCTAGTTATGCCTAAAATGATTTTACCAGACAGAAAATAAATTTCCAAGGCTGATATCAACCTCACGAGGCTTTGTGGGAAAAAATTCGAAGGGCTTCACCCATTAAGATCGTAGTTTTTAGTCCATTTATCATCATCATGTCCTATACCATCAATTAAGTCTGAATGCTATTTGCAAAATATTTTAAAATCATTAATAACCTTTATTTTTGTAAAAGCAGCTGAGATAATGACGCGTTTTAAACCTTTTAATCCAAAACAAGTTCTCAACCGATGCCCCTGCATTTGATGCCGTGACGCGATTGCACACCTTGCATATTCTTAAACCCCAAATCGTAATTTTTATAGCGAAAATTACCTATTTGATTGATTACCTCTTCTATCTTTGATTTAATTTCACTTGGGCATTTCATTTGCCATGACTAATTAACTATCACTTTGCTTAAAAAAAGGAATCCATCACTTCCTGCGCTTGCAGAGGGCATCGATGTTTTTAAATATTTTTATTATTAGTTATTTTAAATTTAGTGATTATCGCGCAAAACTAACACAACTCCTCCGTCTTCTCTTCTTATTCTTTTCCATTCAATTTTAAAGTGGCATAGGAGTGTTCCCCTGATTATAAATTCGGTGCCCTCGTTGCCCATTACTCTTCCCTGTTGCCTCCTGGGTCGCCAAGCAAAGAAAATTAATCTTCAGAAGGCTTTAAATATTTATAAAGAAGTCTCAGTTGAGACGAGGCCATTCCATTATGAACGGGGAGTTTCATTATCCGTTTGCTGTTGGGGCAATTCTTCTTTGTCAAAATCTCTTGGAACTCAACCGGAGCTGAAAAATTGGACTCTTCTTCCCATTGATTCGGAACTATTTCTGTCGTTATGCGTATTCCTTTGAGAGAAAATTTTGAAGCTATCCAACTAAAAAGTGGTTGTTGCATAGCAAATGCTGCTAGCCCCCCTAGCGCTGAGGGACAGCGAATGGTAATACAAATTCTTACATAGTATCTTCATTATCGAGTTTTGCCGGCAGGAAGCGTGCTATTAAACCAAGGATTCCTTGTGAGAATCGCATACCAGAAAGGAAATCCCGCTGTTAAAAAGAGAACCTGTTCGTTTTGGGGAGGATATGGTGTAACGTTTTCTTGCACGTTTCCGCTTTTTTTGCTATTCCTCATTCGTTCCCCACGAAATAAATTAGCTGTAATTTTTTGTCTTTCCCCAAACTTTTATTTTTGTTGGAATGTTGCTATTTAATGTGAACAACTGACGCTTAAAGTTAGCTGTACTTGCTCATAAAGCTGTGCTTTATTGCCGACCCCCGGTTGAACTCATTTGTTAGGTTCGTTATAAATTTTTGTCTGTAACAGTGTGTACCGAAAATGTGAATCGTCGCATGTGCAAGTGGTGTGAAATCTTTTCTGTGTGTACCCCAAATGAATGGAATTGCCAGTTGGGTAAAATCGCGCTTTCCTCGTATGAATGTTATTCAGTTGTTAGGTTAAAATTATGTTTTATGTTGACATTAGGTGATGATATATAATAAAATTGTAGTCGCTCTTTGACTGACTGTATCTGGCAGTAGAAACAGCGCCCTCTGGAGCCGTGAAGAATTAGTAAGGGGCAAGCGATGCTTTTAAACATTTCTCCCTTTTTATGTTTTGTTTTTGTCTTATGAAATTAAATGTGTAAACTTGTCCGTGTGTGACGTATTCATAATGAATAATTGTTGACACTATTTGGACTAGTTACTGAATCCTAACCGTCCTCCACAACTGGCGCCCCAAATTTACATATTTAATTTCAAAAAACAAAGCATTGAAAGGGAGACATGTTCAATAGCAATGCATCCTTCGCTCGCTTGGTCCCTACTAATTCTTCACAGCACCAGAGGGCGCTGCTTCTGCTGCTAGACACAGTCAGTTACAGTTAAATATTACAAGAGCGACTACAAAATGAAATTTCTGAGAAAATGAACAGCAATTTTTATTTCCTTTTTATTTTTGAAGTAAAATTAACATTTTATTGTTATTTCTATTTTTAAATGTTCATAGTCAAACTATTCAACTTCCTATACCATCATATTACAAATTTTGTTTCTTTCAGCACATTCGATAAACAATCTTATATGTGTAATATGTTTATGTTCTTAATAAGCCTAAATTTAGCAGCCTACGCATGATAACAATCGTATATTAATGCAGATGGTACGCATTTATTTTGTTCCTAGGAATTTGTCGCTGAACACTTGACTATTGTTAAAAACGTATATTTGATTAATAGTTGGGAACGTTTTGATATTTCTTTTGTTGGAATAAATTTTATCTGTTAAAAAAATCTTAAAACGCTTAGTTGTCTTAAATTATTATCAAGTATTTTGCTACGTGAAGTATGCCATATTATTCGGAAAAGTAATTTGTCCCGAAAGATCTTGCTTAATTTCTGCTGTTGTTTGACATAAATTAGTCCTGTACGAATAATTTACATACCTAAACCTCATTAACAAATTATTAGTTTCACCTTTCAAATAATCGAGTATTTCTACTAAACCTTCTGGCATTTGATTACTTGCCTCTTTTAAATAAATTGAGAAACCATTTGTAATTTTAAGCCTTAATCGTTATAAATAAGGGTTAGGAGTCCCTAATTATATACCTTGAATAGTACAGTTAACAAACTGACCTGGAGATATATTTTTAGCCGCCAGAAATTAGGTTTGTGCCGTTAAATTTCCGCGGTGAGAGACGGGATCAAACCATTTCACCCATGTCTTGATGGTTTTCCTGCTCGCTTGCACGACTGCAGTGCTGTTCGGCATGTAAATCATGTCCAGCAGGCCTGCGGGACGCCGCCCATAGATGAAAGGTTACGCAAACACGCCACTCGTCCATCGCCCTGGGCCTTTTTTCCTACTCTCGCAGCCTCTTTACCTCCCAATTTTGTTTCCCCATGCAAAAAAGGTTGGAGCGAAGAGAAGCGATGATCTGCCGTAAGGAAGATTCCTTGTTTTTAATGGAGCTTCGAGGATTCTTGATATTGTTCGGAGGGGGAAAGAAGAATGCTGGTGTAGCGCATTTTTCACGAATCCTTGTTGTTAAGAAAACGAGCTTCTGACCCAATTGTGCGTAAGATTATATTATTTTTTTAATTGTGTTGTTCCTTTCTCTTGTTACAGGACGTTGGATGCTTGTTAATTAAATCTTTTACATTGGAAGAAATAAAAACGATCAGGTGTTGATTGTGCAGAAATTAATTTGTAAACGTTTTAATCTTCAAGTTTCGTAAGAACAAGCATTTGCAGTTAGTAGATCTTGCGATCCCTTTCCATTTAGGAAATAAATAAGAAACTGCAGTATTAATTACTGATAAAATGAACTCAATTTTAGTGATGTATTTTGCCAAGAATGTTTTCTTTTAATTATTTTTCCTATCAAAAACTAAATGAAGACAGCGCAACCTCATTATTTATTATTCTTACGACCCACGGTTGAGGGGGGCCCGCAGTAGGGACACTGCTCGTACATTAAACTTGCCGCTGTTTATATTAAAATTTCACAACATATTTTAGACGTTTCTCTATCTTGCAATTTAACTATATTAAATTATAAATTTGATTTGTTTTGGACAGTAGAATCGTCTTTTAACAATTATGAATGAGCATTCTATGAACCGTGTTTATGTCAAATGCGTGATTTTTAGAGTTCCGTTTACTGATTTTTGTAATTTTCGAATTGCTAAATTTTCAAGGAAATCATTAATCGAACTTCTTCATTTTCTTCTCACTGTTTTGATTAAATTTACCACATTTTCTCGATGAGTTCGTGTCTTTTCTCTTAAATTTTTTTAAAGTTACCAGTTTTGCTAAATTTAAAAAAGTACGATTTTTTATATAATGTCAAGAATTAGCCGATGGACAGATAAAATTACATTATTTAATTTAGTAATGTTAAAAACTTTTGTATCAATCGTTGTCGAGACATCTTCAAAGACTTGAAACTGATAAAATATGTTAAGCTTTAGGCAGAATGGGGAGTATTAAAACATGCTGACTACAGAACTGTATATCCAGCTCTAAAGATAATTTCAAATTAAATCATTCAAAATCCGAAGTGTCGTTGGATCTTTTTTAATGGTTATTCACTGATATGCATTCTGTGGTTTTGGATAAAAGTGCTTCTAGAGGTCTATGGCATGATACGAAACTGCTGAACTATCGATATATGGTTTGGATGATTTCATTAGGAAATATAAGCGAATTCTATTTTAATTTACAAAAATTTAGAATATTATCAAAGACATTAGCTTAAATTTTCGTTCTAATTAGAAGAGAATTTACATTTCGTTTTACATCTTCTTATTTAGTTTGATACTATTGAAGCTTTGCTGATTTAGTTGCGCAATGTGCTTCACCGTACAGATAAAGATGTCCATCCATATCTGTCGCTGTGTCATATGCTACAAAAATCCTACCCGTTGCACAGTCGGAGAAAAGTCGTGATAAATTATATTCCTCATATCTCATAAAAAGAACGAATTGTTAAATCGATTCCATGTGGGGCTGCATGTTCTAAACTGGGTTGCAAATAATTTATTATTGAGTAAATGACCGACATTTATTTTATTCTAAAAAATGGTTTGACCGGACAAGCGTTTTGTGTAGATAGAAGTCATTCTATCAAATCTTCACAAAAGGAAGTCCCCTAAAAGACGTGACAAACTTTTCCAGGGTGAATAAAAGAAAAGTAAAAAAAGTTCTCTGTGTCAAAGATTTTCTTTCCAATGGTAAGTTATGACAGTCTGAGTATGTGCACCTTTCTCGTTTTTCTAACCATTAATAAATCAGCCGCAATATGTCGGTGGCGAGTTTGGCAGTTGTTATTGTACTTTGGATAGAAGAAATCCAAGAAGAAGGTACCTCTTAAGAAATCTGTGCAGTTTCTTTCAATTTATGGTATTATTGATTTCACAATGATAGGGAAAATGTCGAGTCCTTAAGATAAAGGATTAGAAAATGTTTTTATTGATTTTAAAAACCTAAACCAAACATGTGAGTTTTTAAAACCTGTTTTTAAAAGTTGAATAATTTTCGAATTATGTTTATATTAAGCAAAAAAGGAATTGAAATTTATTGATAAAAGAAATTAATATTGTAATAATGTAAGAATTAATTAAGTAAATTTATCAATGCTTATTTATTTTTAAGTGGACGAATTGTTTAAGAATCAATTTATTGGATCAAAATTCTTCTAGAATCGGAAGAATATTATCTAAAGAATACCTCGAATAT
Organism: Araneus ventricosus; assembly: GCA_013235015.1. Taxonomy (NCBI): domain Eukaryota; kingdom Metazoa; phylum Arthropoda; class Arachnida; order Araneae; family Araneidae; genus Araneus; species Araneus ventricosus. Next base: position 19,472 of record BGPR01009480.1, read on the forward strand.
CGTACCAGAAATGGCTGTAGTCTAGAATAATGCATTGGGTATTCTGTGTCTTCTCGATTTTGTCTGTGCTTCAGGCATTTCGTAAAGGATTTGTTTATATTTATGCTTATTATATTCTAGAAAGCTTTACAAACCTTTCACATAAAAATTGAATTATCACATGCCTTTAATCTTCAGTCTAGCTTTGTGCATTTTTAAAATGGTTTGCATATAAAAGCTGATTTTTTTTTTTATTAGTAGAAATGTCTCTGAATCAAAAATGCTTAACACTGCTAATGTATATAAAAGTACGTCTCCCAAATCAGATATCCCATGGCTCCAAATTAAAGCAAAATAATTAATTTACACAAATGAAGTCTTGTTTTAATATTTCGAACGATTCATTTGTTCTTCTTAATCCAATTCCAGCGGATTCGAGTTCTTCCGTCCCAAACGACGCGATTCGAATGTTTGACAACCGCGACAATCTGCTTATTAGCCTGTTTATCTTGGTTCTCATGTTTAATTCTGTAACAGCAACAATAGAATAACCGTCGAATGAGCGGGAAGAAGAGTTTAGTTGTTACAGGGAAATGTTCTTTTCCCCCGTTTTAATTCGTTTAACGAAGATGGCGGATGGATCGGGAGCGGGCTTTTAACTCCATTAACACTCTTTTTACTAACGCTAAAAGGATTAAGCATGTTTTTCCGCCATAGTTTTCGTCGGCTAATTAGGTGTGTGAGAAAATTGTGAGCATTCTGTGGAACGCAGAAGGGGAGCTCTCGTTCGTTTTCGTGTGTTTTGTTCTTTTAGCTTACCTTGAAAGATTACTGTCCGACGCCGGAAAAGAAAAATGACACTTTGTTGCTGTGGAAATGGAAGTTGGAATAGCTGAGGTGATTAAAATAGTTCATTGCGCGCGAAAGGACTTACTTTCTCTTTGAATGTTCATTGCACTCGCATTCTTTTAAAAGAAGACATAATGGTTTCCGTGTGTGTGTGAATAAGCTTTTTAGCTGAAGTTTTAAAATTGTTGAATGTGATGTGGTTTAATATATACCTGTTTTGAGTTTCACTGTTTTTATTTATTCTAGGAGAATAGGTTTGTTATTTCTGTGCTTATTTTCGTTTCCAGATGTTTTTGTTTGTAGCGTTTGTTTCGTTTCTGTAATTTTGTGTTTGAATTGGATGCCGCGTAGAATGAAGTTGCTTTAATGTATTTAAAAAATAGTTTGTGTGCTGTTGTGGCAAGTAGGTTTCCCAAATTTTTACTTTATCACTGAAAGTTTTCAGATGTCTTCCATGTTTGCTTTATGAATTATAAGGTTTTTATTATGAGCTTGAATTTGCTAATCCTCCGTTAGTCGCAAGATCTAATAGATGCACATTGCAATTTTAATTTTTCTTACAGAATACTCACTTACACCACCATTAAGACTAATTATTATAGTTAAAGGAAAAATTATTAAAGTCAGATAGACATGTCATAATAGATTTTACATCCACGAGATGCATTATTACCATTTTAAGGATGAAAATGATTGCGACAAACGGAGGGTTAACTTTCTTCAATTTTATACAACTTTGTATATTATTTGATGAAAGTAATTGGATGATATTTTGAAAATTTTGACAGTCTGTTTTTTTTTCATATTTTAAAGTCAGTTTGCTTTGCATATTTATAACACGTATAAAGACATAATTTAATATACATACGTTAGCATTCCTGTTGAATTAATCGTCTGTAATCCTTACCAGTTGTTAGCACTCATTAGTTACTGAAACAGTAAAAAATGAATCTCTAAAATAGCATTTCAACGTGTAAAGCTGGCACTAGAGTTTTCAAGCTATGGCTTTATTATTGTCTTTCAACTTCAGTTCAAAATTGGAATCTTGTTTGCGAGTAGCCATATTGTAACTCTGAAACAAGACATCGCTCTGGGTTGCAGTCATTCTAAAATCAATGATCGAACACTTAATTTACTAATACAAGCACCAACTTAAAATTATTTGACAATAGATTTGCGTGAAAGTCTGGGAAGACTGGCTGTAAGTTGTAGAAAATTTCTTCCTTCTTCGAAGATGGATCGCCTGCTGCTGCTGTATAAATCATTTGAATCGCTAAATACACCAGTCTTCGAATAATCTATTTACGTAAACACAACTCAAAACATACTTTCATCTCACAATAACATCCTAATGAACAAGCTGGTCCTTTATTTTCGCGAAGCAACTGACCCAGCGCTTGGAAAGCGTGTAACATCTGTTAGTTTTCCTTCTGCTGAAATTGATGTTCCTTGGAATTGGCCCTCTTTGTTGGCAACCGGAGCCGACCGCTCTTTTTTCACAACACTTGCTGCGCGTAAATAATTTTGACGAGTCATTGCATCTATGTCGTCGGCTCGGAACTTAAAAGCGATCCGTCTCGCGCGCCCGCCACCTGATAGGGGGATGGAGGAAAAATTTCTCCCACTTTTTTTTCGTCCCCCCCCCTCTTTGTAGATGAGTTAGTTGCTTCTTCTTCCTTTCCGGCAGTAGCATCTGCTATGCACCCGTCAGCGAAATTGCGTTCTTCGAATTTTCATCCTCGCCTAGTTTGCTAACAGACAAGTTGGCTCAGCTTTTGGCACTGTTGTGCAATAATTGGCCATTGTGATGAAAACTTTACAGGTTACCCTTGGGAAGTTCATTTAAAGATGTGAACTACATTTTACTTCGCCTTTCTCTTCTTGCCGACTTGAACCTCCTTAAAAAGCCTGTTATTTACCATTGTGGTAAATATATAAGTTAAGAGTAGTAATATATAAATAGAAAATCAAATAAAATGTGATATTAAAGAGCCAAAGAAACATAATACAATGAAATATAATACAATAGTTTTAAGAGTAGTAACATGAATTAGAACGTTAACCCTCCGTTAAGGTGGGTTTACACGAAGCCAATATTGTCTCGACAATAAATTCACGCATGTACAGAAAGAAGATAAGGCATGTGTAGAAAGAACGGACAGTGGCAAGTTTTTATCCCAACGGGACAACTCGGGGGAGGACTGAAGTCATAAAAATATTGTATCGTAGTGACGAATGTCAAACCTCATGTAAACCAAAACACTTTAACTTTACAGACTTTCCTCGCCTGACAATAAGAATCATAAAGAACACTACAATACTTTCGATAATTTAATAAAAAATACAATGAAATAACTAGCCAAAAAATGTTTTCGACCGCTTCAACGCTATAAGTGCAAGTGGAATGACTTGAAAAGTAGGAAAAGTTTCGAGCCTGTCAAGCCAGAAAGCAATGTTGTCACGATTTTATTATTTTTTCAAAAAATGAAAATTAAGAACAAACAGGTGTAGTGATTTTAAATAAAATCAAGAATTTT